>CAAKHC010010308.1:24899-42434 GCA_901007825.1 Macroramphosus scolopax | reverse complement strand
TGTTTACTTTTCTAATATTAATATTGCTGTTATTAGTCATTCTGTAACTATTGACACATACATTGTCATTTAGAAGCTGAAATTTTCTGGTTTCAGCTTCTAAATGAAGAATTTGAAGTATTTACATCAAATATTAGATACTAAATATTAGAATTTTGGACTGTCAAGACAAAACTTCTGCATTTCCATCCACTACTGTTGTGTGAATGTTTTGGAGTTGGTTTCTCTGTTCCTCCCTCTCACAGAACCAGACGAGCTGTTTCATCAGCCAACCAGTCAATATCAAGACATTATCAGACATTACATTTCATCATTGTCTACTTGTGCTTACATTTTCTCCCTTCTTTCCTTTTACAGCCCTTCATAAGGCCTGAGACCAAATTCTGGCCGAGCATCTCCAGGATCGATGACATATATGGCGACCAGCACCTTGTGTGCACCTGCCCGCCCATGGAGGCCTACGAGTCTCCGTATGAGGAGAACAGGGCCTCGTCATAAATCCTCTCAGTAATATCCGGTCTAAGCTCCAACCAGTGAACCCCCCCACAGACATAGACAATGTGATGCACGAGGCTGCAAGGGCTCAGAATGTGTTCAAGTGCACCACTAATGTAGTTCAATAAAGCACTTGGATACTCCTCACGTATGATAGCCGATATACAACCAGTGTGATTGATCAACTGAAGCTGGTCATGGAACACGGTAGATTGTTCCTACTGCTTACTTCTTTCAGCTGGTGTTGGTCAGCTTGGTTTGATTTACAATTTAGTCATTTAGCAGACTTACATGGTTAATGTTCAAATTGCACACAATGTGGGTGTCGAACCCACGACCCTGAGATTGAGAGTCTCGTGCTCTACCGACCGAGCCAATTGGGCCATTACTTGTAATGAAGGAATAAGACATTTCTCAAACTCTAGAGTGAATAAACCTTACTGAGCCCTTGCTGACCTTGTCAAGCTTGAAGTGGACATTGAAACCGGGCCTCTTTCTGATCTTTATTATACTTTTCATCTGGGTCGTGGGAGTTTCCCAAATCAGACTCTCCAAATGGACCAAAGGGGCAGCTTGTGCTTTTTCCAATGTTGCAAAAAATAATTGCACCATTCGACACCGAGGCCGCTCTGTCACCCACCTGAAATACTGTATGTACTTTGAGGAGTGTTTTTTTTTTTTGTACTTCCATCTATAAAATGTCCTTGGTGCCTCTATTGTTGTGCTGAATAACTGCCTTCAAATTCCCTTTTGTTCTGTTCTAAAATATCTGACAAAGTCTAGGTTAGAGTTATTTTGTAGGTTTGTTAATATGCATTATTGTATGCAAATGTTTTGTTTCGTGACATATGTTGGCCACATAGTCTTGATGTTAATTTTAACAATTTTCTAATTGTTTTGTCTGTAGAAACAATGGCTGTATTAAAAATTTGTTCTAAAAATGAGTGGCTGTTTTGTTTGAAGCGGTTCAGGTCACATGCCCTGGGGTGGCAACAACACTGCCACCCAGTGGTGGCTAGTGATCACACAGCAAAATGAGGTAGTCTTTGAGTCAAGAAGGTTCACATGCCCTTTTTCTTTATCCGCTTCCTACAGACGATCAGATGCAGGCGCTACCATCCCAAACGGATTAGCAGGGCGTGGAAGTGGATTATAAACCTTCAACAGTGAGGCCAAAAATACCTGAACGTGTTCATGAAACAAACGTAACCCCCTCGAGAGATCTTACGAACACCGGGTAAATTTGGACTTTTAGAAGTAATTTAATGACTAACTTGGGTTTAAGAAATTTAAGGGTATTTCCACACTTTCAGATTGACCAAATAAGTGATTTTGATAAGTATCAGGGCTGCAACTATCCTCATTATCACTCTTTTGACTGGACTAAACAGTTGTCTTACAAGCTGGATGCAGTGTATTCATGCCATTTTTTGCTGAAGAAAAGAAAAAAAAAAAAGATTTTTTTCTGCCGACTGATCATTGCAGCTCTGGCACAAACAATATTGCTCCGTATGAATGTGCGAGAGCTACAACTTTGCATAACTGTCATTGAATCCCTCAGCCATTTCGAAATTGCCTAACCCCAAACTGACACCAAAATGAGGCTCTTCATGCTGCCTGTCTGAGATCAGCTGGGCTGTGAAGCAGTGAACAGGCAGGTACAACAGGAACTAGAGAGACGAGATACATGTTAAAATCCACCAGCCGTGTAATTTATTTCTGAAAATTCTGATAGTACAGATGTGAAAAATACATGTTAACAGAACAAATGTTACGTCTGTTAAAACATCAGGACGTCAAATCCATTAACAGAATCCAGTTGGGGATCGTTCAGGTGAGCAAACAAGCTATTTGATCACCTTTGAAAGATTAAGAGAAAAAAACAAAACTAAAGTAGAGTTTAGAAATCAAACATTTTTGTAAGAATTCACTTTTGGTGAATTGAGAACATTTAATTCCACAAGATGAATAAAATGGAACGCTGACTTCAACAAATACACTTTTAAAAAAGGACAGTCGTACCTGCCATCACACAAATAACATGAAAAGTTAACGCCCGAGAAAGATACTGAAACATGTTTTACTACAGAGCTTAAAGAGCGCGGCTCCTCACCGCATGTTGTGACCAGACAACATACAAGAATATCTTCAGAGAAAACAGAACTCGCAGCTATTGCTGAAGTACTTTGGGTCAGATATTCCTACTTCGCTTTCAGGGAATAAAAAAAAGAAAGTTTTGTTCTGTTGCCAGTAGGACAAGTTACTTTAAAAAGATACTAAAAAACAATTGATAAAAAGTTGTAATACCAGAATACTGAGGTATTTGGACTTTAGGACCTGAACGTCACAAGTCCGTCAGCTCGACTTCTTGGACGTCCGCTCCTGCTTCCTGTTCATCCAGGCACTTCATGGCCAGATAAACTTCAACGTCCACAATTCGTCTCTTCTGGACTAGGTGGTCGACCAGGACGACAAACACTGCTGACACGATGAGGCAGAGGCCCGACAGGTAGAAGGCAGCCCTGAAATCATCGGTGAGGTCCACCAGCCAGCCTGCACCAAGACAAGAACACAGAAGGTCACAGTGTGTCAGCACAAAGTAAACAAACAGCTTCCATTAGGAGAACAGATGTGTAATTGAGATAATGTCCAAACAAAGGTTTTCTACCTTCTATACATTCATTAAGCAGGGATTGATTAACTTAAGATTCATTAAATTTGAAATGGTGCCGTTTTAATTTTTTTTTTTACCAGAGCATGTTACTAGTTTTTCCTGTACTGAGTCATTTTGGAACATTCATATGGAATTGATTGTATTTCATGTTTCTTTATTCATGTCAAATCCTAAGAAAATAAAGTGTGTGGGAAAGATTCTTATTTCCTGTACTGAGATTTACTGAAGACCGATACAAGTTTCTGGGTCTGATGCAGATGTTTTGAGAGCAGGGAATAAATTTGGAACAAAGATAATGCAAAGCATGTTTTTTTTTTTTTTTTATTGGCCGATGCAGATTAGAGAAAACGCTAGTGATCTGCCGGATTGAGCAGCCTATGTATACGAATTATGGGGCAATTCAATTTTTCTGGCCATGGCATCAATGATGAGCTGAAAGTGTCCAATTTGTTCAATTTTTGCGAAGAAAATTATGAAGTTTTAAAACACAATGGCTTTATATTTTCTGAAGTCAAGTTACTTTCAATGAACAGTGAGCAGTATCAGTTACTAAATAAATCTTTGATTAATAGTTATATTCCCAGTATTTTGTTCATACATTAGGGTTTAAAAATATTATAAACACTTCAGTATACTCCACCACACCACAGCTGAATCCAGACTGCTCACCTGCAGCAGAAGGACCGATAAAGCCCCCGATGCTCCTGAAAAGCATTATGAGCCCCAGCCCACTGTCAAATCCCTCGAGAGTTAGAATGTCCAAGATGGCGGTGACATGCAGGGCCACCACGCAGCCAAACAGGAAACCGTAGAGTGAGGAGAACAACAGGAGGGCCGAGTAGTTGGGGCTGAAGGGCAGCATGAGGAGCACCAGCCCGAGCAGAGTGGCCATAATGGTAAGCAGCTGCAGGTTCCTCATTAGCCTCATGTTTGCTATCCAGCCGCAGGTCAGCCGCCCCACCAGGTCAGCAAACGCCAGCACAGAGAGGATGGAGGCTGGCCAGTAGTCATTGATCCCCAAGCTGGTGGCAAATGGCACTATAAAGAGTGGTGGGATGAAAAAACCTGTTGCGGTTAATATGGCAAATATAATGTAGAGCACCAGTTCAGGTTTCCTCATCAGGGAACATTGGAAGATGGTTCTCTTTGGTTTTGGTGGAGCGTCTTCTTGTTGACCATCTTTGGTTTCTTGGATCGGACTCTGGATCGTCTTCAGGGGTCTCATGAGAGCGCCGCAGACGCACATGTTGAGCTGAAGGCCTCCAATGATGAGCAAGGCGCCCTGCCAGTCGTACGTCTCGATGAGCCACTGGAAGAACGGACTGAACATCATCGCGAAGACACATTCTCCTGAGCTGGCGATGGCGTAGGCAATGGGGCGCCATCGAACGAAGTAGTGGCTTACAATGCTGTTGGCAGGGATCCAGGATAAGGAAATGCCCATTCCTGGAAACAACAGGGATGGTAGGTGAAAAATATTTGATGAGGGATACGAACATGCGTCCTGAGTATGTTACCTTGCATAATACCCAAGGTGACGTAGAGCCAGGGCAGACTGAGGTCCATAGATGCCAGCAACATCCCTAATGCAGTGAGCAGGCCTCCGATTATGATGACCTTCCTCTGAGAAAACCTTAGGGTCAGTGCACTGGCGACTGGAGCTGAGCAGAAAATTATTAAAGACATCTTGATTGACAAAAAAAAAACAAGAAATTCAAAGTTAAGCAGTCACATCTTTACCTCCTATGTGAAACATGGCTATTGTAGTGGCAGTGACCCAGCAAGTGGTGCTGTTCAGGACTCCGAAGTGTCTCTGGATGTCCAGGAAGAAAAGGCCAAAGTTCTTGAGGACCGCAGCAGTCAGGCCCATGATGACAAAGGCCGACCCCACGACCACCCAGCCATAACCTCCATCAGGAGGACCGGGTTTCTTGGGAGTCATGTGCGCCTCTGCAGGTTGCCTCCAGGCTGCGGGAACGGTTGGTACGACAGAAGCCTCGACAGGAGGCAGGGCTTCTGGGAAGAGGCATGCAAGATACAGACAGAAACACAAGAATGTTAATGTAAGAAAAGTTTTTAATATGTATAGTCTGCAAGTGTTAAATGACAAATGTAGTGCAGCACGTTCGCTCATACGTGAACTCGGTCAACAGAATATAAATCTAAAGTGTTCTGCAGCACCGAATCAATTAAAGCGAACATTTTCCACATTAAAGTTAAGTCATTGAATTTTAAACGTACAACAGTTTAATCAAATTAAAAACAAAGAAAATATTCTAGCAAAGTTACATTTTAAACGCGCTGACGTTTTCCTCTTTAACAAAGTTGTTTGCAGCTGACGGACTTGTTTAAATTAACTTCACGTCGCTCGTTAACGCGGTGAGATCACGTCGCCGCTGTCAACACCGCCTGACATTAAAACCGCACCGCGCTCCTAATAAGACATTCAAATAAGTCGCGTTAAGAAGTACCTTTTCCTCAGCGATGTTGTTTCGCCTTTCCTTCAAATTTTGCAGCACATAGCCGTTAAATATTGATTTACACAGCTGTGAGCGATTACCTTAATTAGAGAAGCGGATAGCCAGCGTCCATCTGGGTGCCGGTTAAGCGTCAAGCTACGGTAAATCCAACGCGTGCTACATCCGGATGTCAAAATAAAGCACGCAAAGTGGCTGAATCTTTATTTCACTCCCTTTGTGATGAGTTGTGGAATTTTCATTTTGGATTAACAACTTTATTTAGTATGTAAGTCAAAAGGTTTGTATGTAAGTCAAGAGTGTTCTCTTCTGTGAAAGTTGGTGGACACTAACTATACACTGCTATATTTGTTTGGAAAGTCAAATTCAAAGTTTGCACTTAGTTTCTCATAAATTTGAACTTTCACCTTAGAAGGAAAGCATTGCATACGTTGTAAGCACAACATATTTCTATTTCAAACTTGTATAAACGTTCTTTTTCCACAAATAGTGATGTTATAGATTGTTTTGTTGTTGGTTGTTTGGACCCAATTTGGCATCCTACTGCTTGCAAAGTGACATTAAAACGTTTCAGGAAAAGGTATTGAGTAGTTACACAAAATAAAGGTAGAGTTTATTTATCAAAGTTTATTATTTATCAAAGTCGACATTTATTTTGATAGTAATATCAACTACTTTTATCCCTCACATAGATGCTAACTTATCAATAATCGAATGAACCCGGCGGAGAATGTTGCTCCGGCTTTCCGCAGCGCCGTGCAGGGTACAAGTTAACACCCAACACTAAAGTCACAGTTTTTGTTCTGCTTGGGACTCAAACAAGAGACAGTAACTTGGACCCTTCCCCAAGAGTTACGCTGGTATATCAGCGGCACATCCGCACCGAGCGTCTGTTCACAAAAACTGAAGGGTTTTGCGCCAGATACTTATAATTCTGTTCTGCAGCTACGGTACGATCCCAAAAGTCAAAACATAATTCATCTTTTGTATACCAAACATCATGAACGAGCCTATCAACTTATTTTCTGTCCGACCTTTACTGAATCTAATCTTGGACTTTATAATAATATCTCCCACTCGGCCGTGTCGCTTGTGATGTTGTTTCTGCCTTGTTGAAAGATGGTGCAATCCACGTGCCTCGTCTCACTGTCAGTGCACCATATGAAGCCTGTGGACGTGCTAACATGTTCTGGTCTCGGTTACTGCAGTTACATAATGAGGTCCAGCAGATACATGATACACTATAAGTACCTGCTTGTGTTTAAAATGGTCAAAAGGCAGCCTTGTGCACTGCAGTGGTGTGTGTGTGTGTGTGTGTGTGTGTGTGTGTGTGTGTGTCCTACAGATCTGTACCACCCGCAGAAGTCAAACAACTGCTGTATTCTTTAAGTCTCTTTGCCATCTTCCATTACACCTGTTCACATTAAAAGCCTTGCACTTTCTAAAAAGACTGATAATTCAACATCGTTAAAGTCTTGGTTGGTGGACACTGATGTACAGTCGGTTCAGTATTGTTTTCTTTTATTCTGAGACCCTTCTTGGATAATTAAATACATCGTTAAAACGAAAGACATCTAAAGCAGAATGGATGCAAACCAACACAGGGCTTTAATCTCCAGCTCCAACAAATTATAAAAATTTTCTTGACAGATGTACACAAATATACTGTAGGTATATACACACATACATAGAAAACACTCAGCTCTATTAGTCCACTTTTCATTGGGAGAGGGGAAGAGGATGGCGAGAGCTAGTCCTGCTAGCTGTTTATACGGATGACACATACACACATTTACACAGAGACGACCTGGTAGATACAAGCGTCTCTCGCTTTAGGCTTGGCAACAGACTACTCACAGTTTCTACAGACTTTGGAACTGTTCTAAAAACTTTATCCAAAAGGTCCGACCAAAAAGTTTCTCTTTTTTTCCCCCACGAGTTCCATGACGCATCCAAGCCGCCATTTCCTGCTTCAGGCCACCAAGCTGCTCCACAGCTTCTGTTTTGGCCTCTGTCTCGAACAGGCCAGCAACATTAAGAGCGTCCCGGTTAGAGAGGAGCATGGCACTTTAGGCGATTTTCTGTCTAATCGATTTCCTGTTTAAATGCTATCCCTGAGCAGGTCGATGCGCAGGGCCAGTTCCTTGAAAGATGGACGTACGCCGGGGTCGTCCTGCCAACACTCCTCCATGATCTCATGCATCTGAGGGACAAAGCAGAGAGAGAAACAACCGTTAGCAAGGAGCTAAAACCTATAGAATAGTATCATTAACCCTTCAGAGTCTTCAGCTGTTCCGGCCGCCTTTGATTACTTTTGATTTTTCCTTTTATGTACCACATTAAACATAGTAAGTCACCTCTATGTCCTCACAAAACCTTTTTCAGTTGGACACCCTGAATCAACATAACCTGTCAGAAGTTGTTGATTCAGTATTTGATGACAGCTCACTGCTGTTGCGAAGTTCCTAAAGTTTTAAAGAGACCAAACCTTTTATTCAGGAAAGGTGTCATGTGATAACTGCTGCTATGATTTGCTGAACGAGTTTGCCAAACAAGTTGGGGCGAGGTGATCCTTCTGGATGTCGGGAGCACATCAGGACACATGCAACAACATACAGTTCAAACAGCATTAATAGGAATGTTAGTTCATGTCGCGAGGACAATACAGATAAAAAGTTTGTTCATGAACAAAATGAGTAGAAGGCGCCGCCCTGAAGCTAATTTACAGTCTCAGATTCAGGACAGGACTTGAGAGTGTGCAGCAACGCCAGTAGCTGTCAGGCTGTACTCAGGCACAGCGGTGCCTAATACCTGTTTTGACAGATATAATGTTATCATAGCGATCATAGTTAAGTATTAGAATGCAAACATTTGCATTGAGGTGCAGCTACAGCTATAACTTGGCAATGAACCAAAGAACTGGTCTAAATGTGAATCTAAGTTTTTAATTGTCCTCATCTACAGCGTCTGCACTACTGCAAGTAGAAGCTTTGAGCAGCTCTTTCTATTTCTACTTAAAGTATTAGATACATTAAATATATTTATAGGAATATAAACATGTATCTAGCCGTAGCCGGTGTTCTTCCTGTGGAGTGTAGTTTTGTTTGCACAGCCTCATCAATCAGAACAGAAAAAGAATGTACAGCAAATATCTCTTCGTCAGTTCAGAAATTGGCACGGTGCCTGAAGAGCCTCGAATGCTACTTTCTATTTGAAGATCATGTTCAGAAGATTTTCCTTTGCTACAGGGCAATAATAAGCCACACATCCGAACAAGTATAAAAAGAAGTCAGGAGTACGAAGCAGTAGTAGATGATCTGACCTCTGTGGGACACTCGAGGGGCTGAGGCAGCCTGCTGCCTGATCTGAGGAGCTCGATCAGATGGTAGACGATCAGCTGCCCCTGCTTGTCGTTCCCCATCATGGACATAAATATCTGAGGAGGACGGTGACAGACAAGATTTAAAAGTGGAAGACGATCACCTACCTGAGTGATCAATCTGTCATGACAGCAGTAACATGAACAGAGGAATGTCATGATTGTCAACATATAGTACGACCTAAAGGGATTAGTTTAGGGTGCAGCATGTAAATGTCAAAGTCATTAAACATAAACTGCATTAACTGGTTCAGGTGGCTCCTTGAGACCGACTCCGAGTATACATCAGTGGAAGCTTTTATATAGGAAGACATATGCAGTGAAGTGTAAGGTGTCTTCTTCTGCACACATTTATAGAAACACCAAGTCAAGTCAAGTCAAGTCAAGTCAAGTCAAATGGATTGTATGTATTTGGTGCAAACAGAACTACCTGTTATACAGAGCAGGTCCAGATGGTTCTCCTTACAATAATACTTAACAGGGATGGGCATGTCACGCACGACTTGTCAGATTTTTTTTGTTTAAACTCGGATGACAACCTGTCAAAAGTTACATGTTTAGTTTTGCAGGTCTCCTAAATGTCTTATAAAATTGACAGACAGCAGATTCAGTCTTTTTTGCTATTAAAAATCATCAAAGATTCAAACACAAAAAAAAACGGTTTTCCACACTTGAGTCCTGAAAGCAGTGAACAAGCATTCGTTCGGTGTATTTGTGTTATCACTCACCGCAGGAGGGCTGCAGTTCTTATCGCTGTGGGTGAACAGCTCATAAAGCACCACTCCAAAGCTCCAGACGTCTGACGCAACGGAGAACTTGCTCTCAGTCAACGACTCGGGGGCATACCTACAAAACAGTACGTTTTTTATTAAAGATGTGGATGATTTCTATAATAAAACACGGCGGCATCATGAGGGGGGTGAATGACTCCTGCTAAAGAGAGAATAAAAACATTGCACAGACACACAGTGCTGTAAGTATATCATGAATGTATATATATATAGATATATGAGAGAGGCTGACCAGAATATGGGGCTCTCTCCTGGCTCTTTGACCATGTAGTACTCTTTGTCCTGAGGCAGAACTTTAGTGAGGCCGAAATCCCCGATTTTAACCCGCAGCTCACTTTCAACCAGGATATTTCGTGTCGCCAGGTCTCTGTGGATGTACCGCTTACTTGACAGGTACTCCATCCCCTGTGCAAACAGAACAAGAAGAATACGTTGCCTCACTGGCCCCAGTGGTCTCCAGAGAACGTGAATAACACTGGAAGGACTTGTACCTTGCAGATCTGAGAAGTGTAATGCATTAGCTTCTTGTGGTCGATCCTCTCCTTGTTCTTCATGAGGTAATCTCGCAGACTTCCATAAGGCAGATATTCCATGATGAGTCGGAGATTACGGCGTCCTGAGAAACACGGGAAAGAAACAGTTAGAAAGCGTTGAAACAATGGACTGATGCATAGGGATAAGCAATGAGCGGATACTGAGACGAGTGTGCTGGTTCATAGCAGCCTTCAACAGTTAATAACACTTCTGCCGTAAACAGATGACAGAGATGAAAAACTGGAGAGAAGATTTGTATGCTGTCAATTGACATGACCGCAGGGGTAGTGGTTAAGAATGTATTTACCAGGTTGTGGTTCAACCCCTTTAATTACTGGTCAGCTGTACCTGCACTGTAGCATACTCCTTTGTACTTGACAATGTTCTCATGCTGGAGAGATTTCAGGATCTCGATCTCCCGCTCGAAGTCACGTATGTGCTCCGCGGTGCTGTGCTGGAGCTTCTTCACAGCCACAACCTCTCCCGTGTTGTCCTGAAGTGGGTCATACCGACACATCTCCACACTGCCAAAGTTTCCCTGAAACAGAAGACCAGATCGGGTGTAAGGCATTTCTTTCTTTAACCTTTCCTTCTGCAAATAGCAATTAAAAAACAACCAGATGAAACAAGTTTAAAAATCAAGGTACAAGCTCCAAGATTGTTTGTAACATGTGACAGTAAATTAACAAGATGTAAACATTATACGTATAATATGATGCCTCCCTTGTGAAGACTTCAGTCAACACAAGCTGAAACCATGAGACACTCTGTGCTCTTACAAACCGCCATCACCACCCACCGGCTAACAAACAGCAGAACCAGAGCCGACACCGATGTGTGAAGGAAGAAAAAATGCAATAATCATGGTAATAATTTTTCTGTAAAAGGTGTAATCCAGCAAACATCTGGTCTCTTCCTTTTACCTTGCCAAGCTGCTGCAGGAATATCAGGTGTCTCTCTTCAAACTGAGCCGGCTCCTGACTCTCAAAGCACCCGGAAGTCCAACCAGAGCCCGCTGTCCGGTTTGGAAGGATGTCACTGTCCACGATCAACTCATAGTCTGGGGACACAAAGAGATAATAGGACCAGATTAACATCTATGGGATCCCCTGCTACGCTGATTGTGTAAAGCAGGAACTGAAACGGGATCCAGAGCATAAATCCAAAAAAAGAGTAACAGGTGTCCATGAAACTCATGTTTCTGAGGACCCTGTAATGAAAGTGTGTGTGAAGATGTTTAGGATTCCACACTGGTGTGACAATAATAGAAGCGGTTGGACTGGTTGGATTGGTGAAGTGCATGAACCCAACCTGGTGTGAAGAGGCTGTTGAGGTCACGGATAACAGCGCGAAATGTCGGCCTGAAAGCGGGTTCGTAGTCCATGCAGCTGGTAATCACATTAGCCAGTTCAGTCCACTTTGGTGCAGGAAGCTGATGGTGGTCCTCATAGAACAGGCTTTTCTGTGACACAGAATCAAGGGTTAGCCTCTCTGACTGAAGCGATGCACTCTGCAGACATGTACACGTGGATGTTTACATGCATGATAGTGTGTAGAACCCAGAGTATGAATGGAAATTATAAAGTAGGTTCATTAGAGGGAGACTCCAGGTGTTTCTTCTTTGTCACAAAGAGTGAACACGTTTTAAAACGGTAAAAGTGAAGCAATGCTGCCTTCACGTACCAAATGAACCCACATAGCTCAGTAACTGAGATTTACCGTTGTGCTTTTAATGAACAGGCGGTTTTATTTCATTTATCAGACGGACATGGATGGTTAGAGTGTTTGCACGATTAATTACAGTGAATATGTTGGGGGATAAAACACAGCCCTACCTTGGAGTCATCCTGTGTTGCTAACGGTCTCTCCCCACCACTGCAGATCTCCCACAGTGTGGTGCCAAAGCTCCACTTGTCTGCAGCCAGACTCAGGTTGGCCGGGTCCTCAATGCACTCGGGGGACACCCAGGGAATTCTCTCAATCAAGACTGGATCACAAACAAAAACATTTAAGACCTCGCACTTCAATTATTAAAACCTTTATGGAAACCTATGCACCTTTTTCTAGCAACCAAAAACATACAGCGTTGCATGATTATGTGCTTTCTTTGTTATAATAGTGAACTGTTGACTTTAATACACGACACTGTAAAATGAGTATTTCTCCCTAAAATCATCCGGTGAATGTGAGCAGGTACAAGTGCAATCAACCTGGTTTGATAGCTACCTACTGCCCTCCTCAGTTTGAAGGGAGGGATTACACTGCAGCACTTGATGGAGAGTCAACTCACTATCTTTGGGCAGGACAGTGATGCTGACGCCGGGGTCACTCAGCTTGATGAACGGAGGGTTCCCGGCCCTCCGGTCCTCTTCTCTGATTAGAAGTACGTTCTTAGCACAGACGTTTCCATGTACAAGATGCTTTTCCTCCTGCAGGTGAGGAAATGAAGAGTCAAGTGGCAACACATAGAACAGTTTACATTTTCAATAGATTCTTTTTTTTTAGCATAATTACTGTAAAAGCTTCTGGAAAAATGATCAGCAGCTACGAAAGCCGTCATATTTAGTTGCAGACAAATTGTTAATCATCAACACTTGAATAGTTTCTGGTAAAAGCACCAGATGTGACGACCACTAGGTCCAACAGTTCTCTGCTATCCTCAGGTTCATACCAGGAAGTTCATGGCCCAGGCCAGCTGCTTGGCCACCTCCAGCTTCCACAGGATGTTTATGGAGTTTTTGTTTTTCTTCAGGTAGGTGTCCAATGAGCCGAACTTCACATACTCCTGCACCATGATGTCTGAGCAAAGCAAAGCAAAGCTTGTTATAACAGTTTTAAGTACATGTTATTACCCCTTTACACATTGGCCCACTTTGCCAATGGCATTAACCAAAGACGCTTGAAGGAGTGGTACAGTGTGTGTGTGATTTAATAAAGGACGCAGAAGAAACACACAGGGTCTTTGATGAATTCTCATATAGTCTGGTATCATATCAAAGTGTGTTATCAACCTTCTCTCAACATCCTTGTGTAAAGGAAAAGGGAAGGGGCCTTCTCTGGTCTTTGAAGCTGCGAATGTTTTACAGTATACTTTGTCTTCTTGGGTAAAGTTACCAAACGCTCTATAATTGATAACAACTGTAAAAAGTTACGAAAATATACAATTAAATAACACATTTTTTATTTTTTTTTGCAGCGAATGCACAGAATTTACTCGAGCTGATCCTGAGACATCACTTGCATGAGAAAGGGTCTGATGGACGGACAGTTTGAGATCACAACTCCACCGCTCACGGCTGTCGTAGAGGCTCGGCAATGAACTTAGAAACTGGTAAAGCTGTATTAGTTTTGGTTCAGGTATGTTTCCGTGTGGATCCTCTCAGGATGTTCAGTTAATCAATGAGTGACACAGAGGTGAAAAGGGCAGATTAAACCTTGTGAGATAAAGAGAGACATGGGCAGGTGAGGATTTCTGGTGCAGGGTACTGTAATCCTCCTAAGAATAGCCCACCCTAAGCCTCCAGGTAATAGAGGCTGGTTAAGATTATTGGGAAGCATGGTAGACTCTTGGCATCATTATACCATAATGACCTAAGCTTTTAATGTTAGTCGGTATGTGCGTTGAGTTCAATCGTATTACAGCACATCTCAAAGTGAGGACATGAGAAGCTGCGAGGAAGGCTGAGAGGAAGGTCGACTTACTTTCTTCTCCGCAGACGCAAACGCCATAGTTAAGGATCAGGTGCTTGTGGGACAGCTGACTTATCATGCTGGCAGCTTCGAAAAAAGACTGTAAAAAAGAAAAGAAACAGAAATGTGTATAAGTGTTCGTCTGCAACCTACATCGTAAAGTAATCTGTTGATTATATCCTCGATATTTAATCTATGGAAAGAGAAAGAAGAAGGAAAGCTAGCATCATATGAGAGCTGACAAAGATGAATATTTGCCATTTTAAGTGTAAAAACGAAGATTAAATCAACAAATAAAATATTGTTCGTCAATTAATAGAATATAGAATTAGGATATTTGGATCCACAAGAGAATAAATGTTAATCATCACTCAGCCCTATATAAAATCAGCAAGAACTCATCCAACGTGTGACACGAGGAAGACAGATGCACCTTCGCGCTTCAATATCATCAGACTTCCCGCTTGCCAGTGTTCAACTTGTGTCCTTAAACGAACTCTGCTGCAAACTAAACTCATTGCAAAGCTTTAAAGCCAAAGACCTCAGAGTAATTCCTGTGGGCTTGGTCCAGGACTTTCATGACAACTTCAGTCTGGTGTACGAGTCCGTAGTCGCCCAGCTCCTTGCGAACCCCTTTGAAGATCTTTGTAAAAGTCCCTTGACCGAGACTCTCCATCTGGAAGACAAATCATTATTACAGGCTTCAGTAAAGAAAACGAATATATCTTCCAAATGTTCAAGGTTATTTAGACAGCTAGAGAAAATACAAACGTACGGATCAATTAAAGGTGACAAACTTACAAACTCCAGGTCTTCTTTCTTGATCTTGTGAAACACCATTTGGCTGATGTTGTGTCGATGTAGTGACGGTGAGAGAGGCACTTCTGAACCCTTGTTGCTCCTGCACACTACAAGGCAGGACTTTTCTGTGGGCGAGGGACAAAACAGAGTTATAGCTTCCTAAAGTGATCAAAGATAGAAACACACCGACGAGGTAGTTATAATTGGAGCCAGATATGGAGTATGAAGTGTTTGTCTTTGGTTCTCTTTGGGGAAACTGAGTCAAGTTGTTAAAATATACGAAGAATCTCTGACGTGCTCGGGTGGAATTAAAGAAGCACAAGGACAAACAAGCCTCAGAGTAATTCTGCTTGGTGATTTTGGAAAAAGAAACTGTTTGTGTGACAGTGTGTGATAATCATGAGAAGAAAATAATGAGTTAAATTAGGCTGCATTACATAACGGTTAACTGTGCAGAGAATGTGATTCCTTATTTCAACTTGCATCATCTGATGGACACCAGCCTCAGACGAACTCCAAATTCCATAGCTTATAAATTGGTTCTGGATAACAGTACAGACATTTGAAACAGAGGCCCAGTGTGTAAACTAATAACCTGTGAGTCTATAAAACACTGAATAAATAAGGATAAAAGGGGAGTATTTCAAAAGAGGGTATAGAAGATTTTCCATTCAAACCGCTACACAACTACAGCAACGCACTCACAGCCTTTAATAGTGACGACTGTGTAAGAACAAACCCCTGGTTCCTGTTTGTTGTTACCTTTGGATTTAGGAGGGCAGCACTTGCTGAATTGGAATATGACGCTCTCAGAGCGCACGGTTTCCTTTTGGTAGCAGCCGAGGAGTTCCTGCAAGCTGCTGAAGTTCCTTTTGGTTCCACTGAGGTTAAACTCCCCGCTGGCAGACCTCGTTATCTGGCAGTGCTTGTATTCTACAGCATCGTATACCTAGCAGACGACACAGAGGGGGAAATCAAAATAAATACCACAGAATGAGTCTGACTGGGAGAATGACAGGTGGTTTGTACAAACACAAACAAACACTTGAGGTACAGAATACAATGTAGCCAGCAACCTTTTGGAGTAAGACTTGCTACTGAACTTGTAGGACCGGTATTTACAACTGTCAAGTCCTGAGAGCATCGCACAGATGAGAAGGTGGAATACCAACAGGAAGTCCAGTTTGAATGTTCACCGGACTCAAACATACAGCACAGAAGTTCATACTTCTTTGAGGCGGGTTCACTACGACTATAATCCCACACTGTTCATGCTACGAGGCATTTTATCTTGTATGACTTGTAAAAGTAGAGCCAGGATCAGGATTAGTCCGGTTCTCTTCTCTCCGGTTCTGTGCAGCAGTGTATTTAAATAAGGAGCCAATTTTCTGACACGGTGATCAGTCAAGTCAAGTCTGAGCATGGCTGGAGTTTTCAGATAATTCCTGATTTAAATAAAAAGAAAATACTATTTTCTCCTTTGCATTGATTTATTTTACTCCTGGTAAATGTTTCCTCCTCACAGGTGCCTTACCTACCTCGACAGGGAAAGTCAGAAAATACTTGTTGAAGTCCTTCGGGCTACATCTTAGAATGTACAACCCTCGCTTGTTTCCGCATTTCTGAAGCCGGTTGATGGCAAACTCCATTCTGCAAGAACAGAGTGATGAAGGTTATTACCTCAGTATTGTACCGGCAGTTTAATAATAATGATAGAAGAGGTCACGAGGGGATCTTGTGAAGTTTGCAATTTTCTAATATATATACAATAATATAATCCTTTGTGTATAAAAACAGCTAAATACTAAAAAGATTCACTGCTTCACGCAGAGCTGATAAACAGCAGGAAGTAAAACATCTAGGATAAAATACGTTGAAGTTGTGTAACCTGTTGAATTGTGGTTGATTGTTGGTAATCTGTTTTAGAAAGTTTCAAACTTGAGGAGTCATCATACCTGTCACTCAACCGTCGCCGTGGTTCGGACACGGCTACACGGGCTACAGTCAAATTACTGAGATCAACTCTACTCATTGTAATGTGATTTCTAATTAACTCACTGAAGGCTAATCATTCCTCACTTACGAGATCGGGCCGTGGCAATGGGAAGCAATGGCTTCCACCAGCCGAGGAGGTGCGACTTCTTTACAAAGGTAGTGATGTGGGTCTGTAGTCAGCCGGTAGTAGCCGTCAATGAGGGACACGAAGGAGACAGCCTCGGACAGATTGGGGAACTCCAGCTCCTGAAATACATGACAATACCACAACACTCATCATCTTCAGTCCGACAGTCTTTCCATTCAGTTTTCCTACTCCTGAAGCCTCTCCAGCAGGTAACAGAACAACTTTTCAATACATCAGACAAGAAAAATAGTAGTTTCTTTCCCTTGTTACAACACTATAAAGACAGAGGACATTACCAGGTTCTTGCCATCTTGCTTGTTGATTGTGACCACGCGGCTCTCTGCAGCGCCTTCCCTGCTGGCTTGTTTGATGCTGATGTCAATGACATCAGGGAAGTCACACAAGGTCTGCAATTTCTGACACCACCACAGAAACAAAGGAGAACATTCTAATAGTTGGAAACAGTAATTTCCCAAAACCAGAGTTTGGCATCATATTTCCTGGGTACAATAAGGTTGAAACACTTATCACTCAAGGACACGGCTCTAGTGAATTATATCAGTTGAGCCTTG
>CAAKHC010010308.1:13300-24879 GCA_901007825.1 Macroramphosus scolopax | reverse complement strand
CACCACAGAAACAAAGGAGAACATTCTAATAGTTGGAAACAGTAATTTCCCAAAACCAGAGTTTGGCATCATATTTCCTGGGTACAATAAGGTTGAAACACTTATCACTCAAGGACACGGCTCTGGTGAATTATATCAGTTTCCTCTTGGAAACATTTGTACACTGATCTATTTGTTGTCAGTGACTTGGGTAAGGATTTCCAGTGCTAGAGTCATTTAAAAAAGTATCTGCAGAATATTAAGGTAAGACAGAAATGATACAGCCAACTGTACAAACCTGGTCTGAATCTTTCAGTTTCTCCCGACACCACTGAATGCCGGTGTCTGCTGCCACCATGATGACTTGCTGTCCTTGTGACGGCTCCTTGACCTGGAAGGTCTCTGTGTAGATCGCCTTCTCCAAGGACTCCAAGCTGATGAGGTACTTGAGTTTGAGGTCACGCACTGTGGTGCGGCACTGACTGAACTGCTGGATGAAGCGCTTGAAGCGAAAGCGGATACGCTTGCGTGTCATGAAGTTGCAGTCCTGGATGTGAGCTCTCATGCTCTTTGGCAAGAAGGACTTGTAGCTGTAGGAATAACATTTGTACATACAGTAAAGGGTTGCATCAGTGATGTGATGGATACAAAATGTATATGTGACAACAAAAAATAAATTGTAAGTCCTGTTTAACTAATATTTCCTAACCTAAAAAAAATCAGTTTAAGAATGTGAGAGAATAGGAAATAACCATGAGCCCAACCTACATGTCTTTTTTCTTCCTATATGTGAGCTGTCAGATAAATAGTCAAAATGATTCTCTAATAAAGGCATCAGTATTAACACTCGCGAGAGGACAAAATACGCTTCTATATTTCCTCCCTGTTTTATGTAAGACAGGTTTTGTCTTATTTCCAAATATTGCATGCAGATAAAGACAGCAGTGTTATATGTAGTTCCTCTTTAAAAAGGACTAAAAAGGTCACTTTAATAATTGTAATACTACATAATGCATGAATCTGCTTATCAGGGCCTCATTACATTCTGCGACAGAGTACGAGGTCTCCTTCCTCTGTTCACGGGGTACCTTGTAGCATGGTAGATGTCCAGCGGCGACATCTGTCTCTCCTTTGCTGTTCGCGTCATGTCCAAGACGGCCATACCGAGGCACTCTTCTTGTGTCTCAAGGGAGTTGGGGATCGTCACCAAGCCACTGACAAAGTCGTTCCTCCACTGCACAAAAAGAGGAGCATGCACAGCAGGCGTGAGCACTACAGATTGAAGTGACTGATAACACTGTGGCTACCTCGGTGTCAGCCATTACACTGAACATTGCACAACTAAAGTGAGGCTCTTTCAATACTTGTAGCGTCGGGAAATAATTACATAGGAGATGTTATTGGAACTGTTCCACCACTTTTATTAACAAAATAATTTAAATAGATGACAGCTTGGCTTGATACATCACACCTGTGGTGCTCCAGCTGTAAGCCATAATAACACCAATAAATAACTCCTGCAAGGAACTCAGAGACAGGCAGGAACTTTCAGTTTCATCTTACTAAGTACTGATGAACGGCTTATTGATAACTTAAGATAACCTATTTATTTATTTGATAAACAAAATGTGCTCATCTCAAAAAAGTGTGGGCCTTGCTGTTTTATATAATAACCACAAAGAGATTTATGCATGCTAATGCAATTTAATCTAATTACCACAGACCCTAACTTTGCTGTTAAAACAAACGAAACAGTAAATAGATGCGTTTTAAGGGTACAGTGTAAGTTAACCAACTGCAGAGACAAACATGCCTTTGCAGGTCAGAATATAACATCTAGATCACACTGCAGGTAACTCAACATATACTTCAAAAAATCAAAACACATCTGCTCAGAGTGAATGCAGCTGTGTACGATGGCTTAATGGCCTCAAACACACAGTGTGCTACACCCTCAAATGACCCTCACTACGGTGCTTCCCCCGCCTGTTAGGCTTTCCCCAAGCCACAGGGACAGATTTCAACAAGCATAAATCCACATAATCCTTCAGTTCACCCGGAGTTCAGCGCCTGTCATATCACTGGCTCCAGTTGCCTAAATTGACCAATACACACCCCCTTTTTTATTGCCCTGTGGTTTATCCCTGACTCAGAGGATTCAGGGGTTTTGATGATGATACATTTTAAAAACTCTACTTTTCTACAGAGTGCTGTGTGGAACAAAAAGAAGTGAAACAGTCATTATAACTCTGCTTTGTTTTGGACAAACAAGTAGTAGAAAACTTACAACACACAAACTTGAGGCAAAAACATACAGTGGGTTCTTACTAATCTTTGTTGTCACGAATAACCTTTATTGACAACACTACTGTTTTCCTTCTCAGACTGCAAAGAACCTTGGTGTGGTCCTGAACAAAAATCTGTCGGTCTACCTGGTTGGTCTACCTTCCTCTGCCATCAGATCTTTGTCTGCTGTTCAATCAACCTAAATTCTGTTACATCACTCCCCTTGTCTGGGCACTTCACTGGCTCCCCATCTCTGCACAAATCAACTGTCTGATGTACTGCCTTGTAGGCAGTACATCAGACAGTGCCTCTCAATCTGTAATCTCTCTTCAAAAACTAGAGCAAGCTGCCTTCGGTCCTCAATTTCACACGTATCAGGAAATACACAGATCATGGGAATTTCCAAGGAAGTGATGTATCTGGCTTCCTGTTGCCTGCAGTTAAACCTTTCTGGTAACAGAAACATTTCAATATGAAAAGTAGTTCTTTCTGCTTCAATCTCCCGAACATTGATTCATCAATCATCACTGACTGACATACAGATGGAGTTGCCTCTGACACTCACCATATATTGTGCAGCAATAACTTATTATTTTCTTTATCAATTAATCGATTATGTGTCAGAAAATAGTGAGTCAAAGGCGTTGTTCTGTCAACAATCCAAAGGTAATCAGATTACTATCATGATAGAATAAACAAAGGCTAGATGGCTAAAAATATTATTTAATAAAAGGAATATTCTCTCTTTGGGAAAAGAATAAGCAAAAGAAAGGAATATTATTCTGAAGTGAATAGTTTGTTCACAGTCTGTCTTGATCAGTGTCCCTGTGTAATGTACTTACAAGTGATATTCTAATTTTGACCCAAGAAGGGATCAATCAAACAGATACCCCATCAGTTGTCATGGATACGGGCTGGTGCCTAATGTACAACACTGGGTAGTATGCGGTATGTTGTATGCGGTGATACTCACCTGAAAGAAGAGGTATGACATTACAAAGTCATCAATCACAGGACTTTCTGATCCCTTCGCCACCCCGTACCGAAACGCCCGGGACGCACCACCACTGTACCAGCCAGGGTAGTAGTACCTGCCGTCAACAGAAAAAACAACAACAAAATTATGTGAGAACAGAGGACATGAGGACATATCTAATGCTCAGACACAATTAAATGATGATGTATGGTACCGTAGTCTGAAAAACACATCTTCCGACGTTGATTCATCAGGATGGAAGATATGGTTTGGTGAAAACCACAAGCGGTCTCTCACCCTGAAGAGACCAAAAAGGCTGCAGTACAGAGGTGATATACCTACAGCAGACAAGAAACCAGAAACCACACTATGTAAAACTTGTTTAAAACCAATTTCCCTTTTAATTTCTCAATTGCTTGCAGGGAGGCCTTCAACCAGGGGAAACTTTAAATTGGTTAAGTACCAAAATGTCAGCAGAAAGAATGATGATTCACAGTTAATGAAGTGTCATGAATTTACTATCATGATCAGCTAGGTTACATGGTCTCGACTGTTGCATAAACTGTTAACTGCAGAACAGAAGAACAATTGTCTGGAAAAAGGTTATGAAAGCTGTAATTCTTAAGAGAAATAGGGCTCTTCCCAATGAGAGTGGTTGGTCAAATACATTCACAGACATTTAACTGTTGTTTAGCCCTGCGGCCAACATTTACTAGTAAGGGTTTCTACTAGTTGGTCAATTTTAAAATGGAGCACTTTCAATTTATTATTTCCTACAGCAAAATATTCAGACAACACACAGTCTGAGATATAGACATTTTGTACAGAACTGATTCATGATTAAAACTAATTTAAAAGACATTTCAATATACCTTTATAAATTGTGTTAACTGAGAGGCAGCTCTGATAACTACAACAGCTTATACCTCAGGCCACACAACAGAAAAGCTGTTTCTAGTACCAACACAGCTGGACAAAAGGTCAATAAAGATTTTCTAAAACTTGTGTTTGTTTTATGAACAAACACACAACATTCTATTCCAGCAACATGCTCGTGAGCCCAGGCCTAATCCCCCCCCACCGACACACACACACTCGCATGCTTTTATTGTCTTTTTAACTACACCAATGGCAAAAAATAAAATAAAACAAAAAGAACTAAAGCAACCTAAAACGTTTTTGCTTAGTCCTTGAAGAGAGTAAAGGAACAACTGTAAACAAAGCATGGCGATGATTTAACAAGCCAACGATTTTTTTGCTGATAGGTTTCCACTGTGGCCTCTTGATAACCTTATCTGGGCACTTGTGCTCCAAGTTACAGCATGAATGAGAGTGCATCATATAGGCTGGCAGTGAACAAGTACTTACTGCATGCTGTGGCTGCATCTATACACAGCTCCTCAGCCACATAGGTCCCTGGTGGGTAGCTGAGGAAGTTGCAGTTATTCGTTCCCTGGTTGCTGTGATAGAAATGAAGCCTCAAAACAGCAGCGGCTGGTCTTGTGTCTGAAGATTCCCGATGGGCGGTCCCATTTTGGTGCACCACGGGGCATGTGTCAGTCATACTGTCAATGACTGGCATGGAGGCCATCGACAAGGTGAAACCTGAAATCGTTTAAGTACAAGATGTCAGCAGAAGGAAGGATGATTCATTTGTTATTGAAGTCTCATGAATTTTCAATCATGATCAGCGAGGTTACATGGTCTAGATTGTTTCATAAACTGGGAGCTGCAGTACAGAATAACTATTGTCTGGAAAAAGGTTATAAAAGCTGTAATGCTATAAAAAAATAAGGCTCATCTCAATGAGTCAAATTCATTCACAGACATTTAACTGCAGCATGATATGTTCTAGTAAGGGTACCTAGTATTTGTCACTTTTGAAATGGAGCACTTCCATTAATTATTTCATATAGGGACAACATATTCAGACAACACACAGTCTGAGATGTAAACATTTTGCATTCAGCAGAAGAGAAGCATAATAGTCAAATTCCCCCACTGAAGAGGCTGAATTAACTGCCTAATTGCTGAAGTTGTTCCATTGTTTCAAGTGCAACAGTCAATTAAGCACGCCAATTAAACCCAAACTTCATGTGCAATTCTTACCAAAACTTCCTGACATAATGGAGGTATACGAATCTGTAATTATGCATAAATATTGACTTGTGATGGTGAGGTGTATAGTTAGTCCATCAGCTTTACAATTTCACATTTATGTCAATGAATCTTTTCTGTATATCAGATTTCAAAAAGGCTTTATGACATCCACCTTGATTCAAAAAAATAATGGGAGAATATACACTTTCTCATCACCAGTTATATTTTTCGTTAATACATATATTTTATCTAAAATGCTCACAATGTCTCACAGCCCAAGGGCACTGCAACAGTCCTAAATTACGTGTTAAATTGTCCAACAATAATGCAATAACATTAATAAAGACAGCACATCCTCACATTTGAGGAATCGAAAGTAGACAACCGAGTTGATTAATACTCGATCATCCAACTTGTTGTCAGTCAGAAACACTTCACTGGCACAGCTAGCATGCAGTTTATGTAATGACCTTTTTCCCATAGGAAGTGAGAAAGAGGATATGCTTATGAGCGACTAGTACAATACATGTTCTCAACTTCTGTAAATCCTAAAGTAGACTGGACATATCAAATAAAATATCAGACGTTTGGTTACCGAACCAATTTATAAAGCCATGATTTTATGTGCTACCGTTAGCCAACATTAAGGCTTCCATAGAGAACTTAACGCTAACAGCCTGTCACATCCACCCATATAAATTAACCACATCATTGCTGAGTGCAGAATGAATTTCAGTAGCTAACGCGACTAACTACGAGCTAGCGTTTATAACTACGGGATAAATATATAAACTAGAGCTGTCAAGAAGAAATTAATGGGTGGCAACACTTACTTTGGTTGTGAGAGCCAGCCGTGCAGCTAGCTAGCTTGCTGCTAGCTTCCTAGGCCGGCGATGCAGCCAGGACGAGCGAGTCTGACAGCTATCAACAGAAACTGCCGCTTCGCTTCTTTTATATAAGAACTGAAACAGGTTCCCTGATTAATGTCTGTTTAACTATAATCGAAATCCATTGCTACTTACTCTTAGCTCCATGTCGCACTTAGCTGGCTGACCCGCTACATAAGCTACAACTGGTCAGCCGGACGTTACCCATCTCACTCCAGAGCAACTTTATCCGTCTATCTTGTCAACATAGTAACTTCAGCTAATGCTAGCTCAAACCACCTCGTGCTCGGGTTACAAAATGGTCCGATAACAGGGCAATTATCTGCAGGCAGTCATCATTTCGTGTCGAATACTGAGGATAAGATTGTACGACGAGACATTATTGACAATTTATCCACTGTTCTGCCTTAACTCCGGCAAGCTTGCTAGCTAGTTTGCAACTGAAGCCTCAAGTCAGTCAACAAACCAGCCTCTCCCACCATACTCGTGCTCCCTTCACGGGCTGTGAGAAATGTCACAGTTCGTACAGCGACAACCAAAAAAGACAACAGTATTTCGAAATAATGACTACATGATTTAAGGGTAGCCTATTACGAATATATAAATGACTGATACGTTTATATAACGGACATATTAATGTTTGTAATTGACAATTTCAATGTCAGAGCCCCAAAAATATTTTCTTTTCATATCACTTGTTCCTATTACTGTATTATTACAAGGATGCATACATAAAAAACAATGGGACTGCTATGGATAGCTGCTATAGCGTTCAAAGATGCTGGAGTGGTACCTTTTTTTTTTTAAATATTGTGACAACAAAATGATAATTTATGTGCTGCCCTTTTTCCGCATGGCAAGTCAGGTGTCCGAACAATACTTTTGGAACCTGAAAGTCTCTCCATGGACAACCTTTGCATTTTCTAGTGTGTGCGAAATTAAACAATATCATAAACATCTTTAGGTTTAATATATAAAGAGTTTTTTCAGGGAATATTGTATTTAATATTACTGTGGTTTGGACAGGTATTAAGGCAATATCTGACTTGAGCAAATGTAACTGCATTGAAGATTTTGCAGACTATCCCAAACTAATGATTCTATATGGTAAAAGAAACATCTTAGTAGATTGTTTTCGTTGTGGCAAGAAGCGCATTTCTTCTGAGTGATGGCAAACGAAAGCTTGTCTTACAGGCTTCATTCCCCTGTGATCATGTACCCCTGAAGAAGCCCCTTAGAGCAAAAAGGTGCAATGCTTTTAGAAAAGAGTGTGACATCCTCATGGTACT
The DNA here is from genome assembly GCA_901007825.1 of Macroramphosus scolopax. Lineage (NCBI taxonomy): Eukaryota > Metazoa > Chordata > Actinopteri > Syngnathiformes > Centriscidae > Macroramphosus > Macroramphosus scolopax. Next base: position 17,362 of record CAAKHC010010308.1, on the reverse strand, counting down.
TTTTCAGACATCATAACCCAGAAAAGGTCTGCTGTTCTCACTCCTTTTTCTATTTAGTAATCACAAAAATTCCAAATATTTTTGGAACCCTTTTAACTCATCATATTAAGCTACTTAAGCAAAGTATAAACTTAAACGTATAGGGCTTTCCTGTAGCATTAGTAAGATAAGTATCCACCTGCTCTTGGCTTTGACTGACTGAAGTAATATTTTATAGCTCAAGAGACCGACAGCATGGCCAAAAGTATTTGAACCCCTGAACAGATTGTTGAGTATCTCAATTGAAAACTATTACAGTAATATGCTGTTGTTTTATGGAATTGTTTTGCGCGGCATTTGGAACCTGAATGCAGGGGTTTGCTGCCAGCAGAAGGAGCACTGATCTTGGGCAATATAACTTGGCTTGCAGACTGCATTCCAGTTCACCCCAAAGGTGATGGATGGGGTTGACATCAGGCCTCTGCACAGACCAGTTTAGCTCTGCCTCACTAAACACCAAAAAAATTATTATTTATGGATATCGCTTTGCACCTGGGGGAATTGTTGTGTTGAAACAGGAAATGTCCTTCTTCCCACATTTGCTTGCATGGATGCTTAAGAAGAACACGGATACAACAAATGTTGCTGTACTTTTGTTTCTTAAAGTAGGCAATATAGCATTTCAGGGTTGGTTTATAGGCTATAAGGAACTTTAATAAATATACAACTTTTATTGATACAAATTATCACAAATACTTGATATTAATAACACTAATGATGTCCCTCTCATAATAATGTTCCATGGCACTCGTCACCACCAATATAAATGCTACAGCTAACAAAGGGTCAGAGGTAGACATTGCTTTAGTTGAAAAGACAGAAAGATAAATTCATATCCGTTGGTGAACCCATTGGGCAATCACCTGGTATACACACACCGATACACACACACACTTGGATGAATAAAGACATTAGGACAGTCCCGGGGCAGAGACACACAGGAACAGGAGAGTCCACCCCTCCAGTGGATCTGGAAAAATAACCTGAGAGAGGGAGAGAGGGGATGGAGGGAGAGAACGAGGCTACTAAAGAGCGAGGGCAGATGTAAAGATCATTTCTGTTATGAAAGTTTGTAGCTGGAGTCAGGAGGTGGTTCTCTTAGCTGAGCATAAAGATGGGTAAAAGATAACAGCAAGATCCAATGAAAGTGACATTTGAGTAACAGTATGAGTAATACTATAATGATTTATACAAACATATGTTTTGCTGTTCTTCTCTTCTGGCCCTCAGCAACAAATCCATTAAACAAAGTTCAGAAAATGTTATTTTTAGATAGCTGTTGCCTACAATAAGTGTCCCTGAACCCTGACTCAATGGTGACTGACTTGCTGTAATACAACTAAAATATACTTTATTATCATCATCCTATGCAGACTGGATGTGAAGTTAATGCCATTCATTAGATTCACCACTAGATGGTGCTAGGAGGACACAGCTTGCTCAAAAAGGCTGAGAAGGAAGGAGTATATAAATAAAATGAAAATATAATTTGATGTGAAGAGGAGAGTTTGAGAAAAGTGGTGAGGAGAGAGAAAAAATAGAAAGAACAGAGGTTAAAAATGTTCTTCATTTGGTCCCTGAGGATTTGAAGAGGGTCTCCAAAGGCTTCACATGCCAGAAACTCACCACCTGCGTCTCTCCCTCGCAGCCAAACACACTAACACAGTGGCACATGCATCCTTGTGAGTACATTCAATGACATAATTCTTAGCCCCTTATCCTAACCTTAACCCCCACAAATGTCTAACGTCACCCTACTCTGAACCTAATCCCAGGTTAATCTGTGTTAACATTGGATTGCTTAGGTTGAATCACTTGTCAGGTTTACATGTTTCTCCCCACCTCATTTTCTGCCTGTGTGGGTTTCCCTGGGTGCAAAAACATGCAGTTAGGGTTAACTGGAGTCTCCAAATTGTCCACAAGTGTGAATGGGAGGGTGGATGGATGTCTGTCTCTATATGTCAGGCCTGTGAATGACTGTTGAAGAGTCCAGGGTGAACCCGCCTCTCACCCAACGTCAGCTGGGATTAGCTCCAGGGTCCTCGAACCTGCAACAGGATAAGAGGTAGAGCAAACAGATGGATCCAAGCTTGCTTCTCCAACCATTGGTCCAGAGCTGCCTATTGGATTAACACTGTTGTACCAAAAAAAGAATTGAAACATTGAAGCAGGAGAAAGACTCCACAGGTAACTTCGTATTGGAAATGGATTATTGGTGAGGGAAGACGAGACTTTGCCACTCGCACAGATCTGCTTTATTTTATCCATGATAATGTCAATGACAGCTCAGTTTGGACCTGGATATAATCACATCCCTGCATCTCCTTCTGCCTCACACACGACCCTGTTCAGTACCACTGCTCAAAACACTGCTCATTAAACCCTTTAAAATTATACAAGCCAAGCTCCAACTGTACTCAACAACGAGTTTAATACACATTTCAGGCATGTTCTGCAAACACTTGAAACCGATCCTGAAGCGTCAGTACTTGTATTATTTATTACGTGTGTCACATTTGGTTGGAAGCAGTTCCCAGTCCGGTGGCTCCCGTTTCAAATCTGATGGAGCTACTCTCAAAGCTAAAATACGACTTGATCAGGCGATTAAGTTCACACCCAACATGCTTTAAAACTCCCAAAACAATGAAGATCTGTCCCATATTTTCATGCATTCACCAGACTAGTAACTGCCGCCTTCAGTCGAGTGAAGCACGACACACACACACACACACACACACACACACAGTGCAACGACCCCTTTGAATTCATGTAAGTGGACTGTTGGGTAACATGCATGTGAATATCCATGAATATATACATACTATATACAGGCACAAAACAATCCTTAATTAAAGTAAAATCAAATAACAGATCAGACTTTGTTTGTCGTGAAGTGTCTTTCTGAACGCCTCCGGAGTAAACAAAGATAGGAATGTAGATTAAAGTTCCGATGCTGCATCACAGTAACAGTGACAGCAAACTTACACCCTTAAAAATGTTTTAATTTATCAGCACATTGGTTGACAGATCCTTTTTCTCAGGGATCTTTGGGGATGGTGTTTAACTGCTGTCACCAACTTTCATACTAAATTTGAAGGTTGAATTCAACAGTGTGCTGTAGATCTGCGCAGTGGCAGCTGATTGTGAGTGAGACTTAAACTGAATTTTAAAAGCCTTCACGTCAAATGCAATTTGCATCAAAATACCATCATTCAAAACATAATCTACATAGAGTACGTGATGTGATTGTTGCATGCAGACGCTCGCAGGCGGGCGACCCTCCCTCTTTACACACCTCATCTTCTCTTGTAAGACACACAACGACGCAGCGACTGCAGCCTCACAACAGGATCACGCGTGTGTTCCTTGACAGCACAAAGGAACACAGCAAAAGGAATTTGTCATCTGGAATAATCTTCATATTTTGTCTGGCCGATGCATCGACGGAGAGGCAACCCAGCGTGAAAGATCATGTTTACGCCATTTCATTGGCTTCCAATGAAGCAAAATGCAAGAATGGTTTGGGAGAGAGAGAGAGTGTGTGTGTGTGTGTGTGTGTGTGTGTGTGTGTACGAGCCCCGTAAGAATAACATGCAAGACCCGCGACAGAGTGATTTATGTTTAATCAAATATTTCAGCGCCATGCAGGAAGTGACATGATAAACTACTTTCAACAGGGACGAGACCGATTTTGCTTGAGTTTGATTTACATTTTTATTATCTAACAATCTCTTGTATACTTTTGTCAGTGTAGCCGTTAACAAACTGTAATCTGGTTCCTGGGTTTAGTAGTTGTCAGTGAATGAAGTGAAGATTGTAAAAACCTTCATAAGTCAGTTGGCCTGGTTGGAACATTCCTTTAATTGTCCACTGGAGCTTGTTTCAGTTTTGTTTTCAGCCTCAGAGCTGCGGTGGACAGATGCACAGCAGCTGGATTATACTTAACGGATAGTAACAGTCCACAGGGTCACATCTGTAAATATATATATAAACAACCGTAAGGACTCACAGGGAGCCGGAGGT
>CAAKHC010010307.1:11355-28608 GCA_901007825.1 Macroramphosus scolopax | reverse complement strand
CTTTTGGAACTCTTTACAGGACGGGTTGGGGACGTAGTAGTCTCTGGCCTCTAAGGCACCCTGTGAGACAAGAGACAAGGTTGATCGCTAGCAACACTAGTATCTTCTGCTTCTTCTGTAAACACAGTAAAGCTTTAAGTTGAATTTATTGTAATAATATAGTTGTTACAAAATGAACATCATAGTAGTAGACACGACTTGAAACTGGAGATTGGGAACATAAAAACTAAATTAATAAATAAATAAAGTGAAAAGTGTTATTTTCTTTTAGCGTTCTATACAATCTGACTTCTTCGTGCAACAAATGGAGTCGCCCCTTGGTGGCCATTATATATAATGCAGATTTAAGGCTGGACTTTTCAGACCTGGAACAGAGCGATTACCTGGTTGGACGTCCGGTTGAAGAACGGTAGAGGCATGGGACACTCGGCTGAGCTGGGGCAAAGCTCCTCAGACATGTCCGCCAGGCTGTCCCGAAATCCACCACCTTGATCAATAATTCCCTCTGCAATGAACTTACACTCCCACCACTGGTCATAGCGAGCAGGCCATCTGACAAGAAGAACAACTTTATAGTTCTATGGAAAATAACAACTTTAAGTTTCATGTATATATTCAGCACAGAAATGGAAAATATTTGCACCTGTAATCCAAAGTCTTCTCAAATTTATCCGATGGCTTCAGACCTTCATAGACCTGCCAGGAAAGAAATAAAAATCATCAGGTAGCGTAACAATGATGACTCAACGGGGTTACCATCCATAAGTTTTCCCAATTGGAAAACCAAATAAAGGCCAGTAGAGTGGAGTTAGTACCATACGGTGAATGAGCAGCTGATTTCTTCTGTAAAGCAGTTACCTGATTGAACACAGCGTTCTTGCAGCTGGGGTCCAGGGATGTGTTGTCTCTGTGCTCCATGGCCAGGCGTCTGTTGATGTAGAGGCGAGGCATGAAGTTTGGCTTGCTGGTCTCAGAGTCCTTCAGGCACTGTGTGATGAGAGCCGAGCGGCGCTTGGACAGCAGTAGGAACTGCTTTATGCTCTAGAGGGCGCCAAAGGAACCACAATTAAATCAGATGAAAGGACTGGTCTGAGTTCCAGATGTGCAGATCTTTTATATCGGCACAGAATCAACATGATATTTTATATTATGAAAACCTAATAAAGATTAGCTTTACTTTCAAAGAAGAACAGCTGCTTTGGGGTTTTGCTTGATGAACATTAATTTGCCATATCGTATATTCTTTACTCACTTTGATATGGTTGAAGGTCCCCAGGCTGTAGTCCCAGGCCGGCACCAAGTGTGGGAGCACACTGTCCAGGACACAGATGAACCTGCGGGAATCACGACACAAAATCTGAGGAGCCGTTGGAAGTATTTGGACGATTTGAGCATCGCCTCTGACTTTCTATGATGAAAGCCCATTAAAAGGTTCAACTCCAAGACATCTGGAATACCGGCAATGTGATGTACTGTACGTTGGCCTACCGCTGGATGACCAGTGCTCTGCGGTACAGGATGTCAGGCGGGGTGCCCTGCAGACGGGGGTAGCGCACCAAGTTTGAGGACTGGAAAACGTCGGCGTTCAGTCCGAGATCTCTTTCACATGACGACTTGATCTTCAATCCTCGTATCCTGACGTCGATCCCCTCATCTGCAGAAGCAAAGCAGAAAGATCTCAGGTATCACGTCAGACGCTCAGGCAGGCAAGGAAACTTAATTATCAGGTTAAATAAATGTGCAACAATCTTACGAAACACGTACCCCTACATTCCTCAATTCGGATCTCAATGACCGGCAGGTGAGAAGACATGTCCTCCAGCACGCATACTTCTCCAATCAGATTGCTACGGACAGAACAGAACAATCAAATGAAGTTAACTGAAATAAAGACTCGCATATGCTTCATAAACTAACTGGCTGATATTATAATCGTATTCCTTTCCTTCCTTCAAGAATTAAAAGCTTCTTTGGCCAAGCACCACATTGTCAACAGGAGAGGTGTTTTACTGTCTAACCACCATTCGAAACCTGTTACTGTGAAACTCAGTCTTAGTGAACTGCATTGCAAGACCATTTTGGAAAAGGCTCACTCGTCGATGCTGACGTCACTCAGCTTCTTCAGGTTGTCTCCCTCTCCTCCGTAAACTGTGACTCTCTTGGGCATGTAGTTGTCGTCTGTTGAGTCCACTGTCAGTATCAATTTACTAGAGAGCAGAGAAAATCAAGTTATTGGCAATAACAGTTCAACTAAAAAATAATCTCACTCTGCTTGTAAGAGTAAACATTCAAATCAAAAAGATTGACAGGGACAAGTAAGATTGCTTGACTGAGCAGCTTCTTACTTGACCACAGTGCCTCTCTTCATGTGCAGACGGATCCAGTGTTGTCCCTGCATCCCGTCGCTCTCCCAGTACGTTTCCGTGTCGCCATCAGTCAGACAGGTCGCCCCCCCACTGGGATCCTCCTACAGGAAAATTTCCAGGTAGTTTGGTAATTATTTTCCATTTAACAACAGATTTAAACGCATTTTCTTTGATACGTACAGCTTTACTCTAACAGACTTATGATACCTGGAAAATCTGCACATCTGGACTGATTTACATGAAGGGGAAACAGCCGCTAGGGATGTGACGGGTCACAGATGCATCGAGACACTCCAAGCTTAATATGTAAGATGCGGTTACATCGACTCAAACAGGCACTGGAAGGAATCGCGGAAGGAAAAAAACATGACGCTGATCTTAAGAGTTCTGGTTTCAATGAACCGTCATTGTTACTGCCGAACAGCAAGTGAGAAGCGTCTACAAATCTCCCGACTCACATCCAAAGATGCAGAGGAGCGAAAGCACATGCAGCTTCTAGCATCACAATGTTCCCCAGCACCTCACTTCCTCTGCACGGTCAGATTCTATCATGGAAGCAAAGCACTCTTCATATGAAGCAGAGTAGCAGTCACCTTACTACCAAATACACTGCAGCACATATACAAATGCTTGAGCTCTACCACTGGTTTGTTACTCACTGAACATGAAGAAACATCAATGCTGGTAACACACTGCTTCACACTCCCCAGGTTTTCATCCTCTTTCCCTATGTGGTCGTAGAAGTAGTGCACCAGGTCCTCGTCACATTCATATGTCCAGGTAGAAGGAACATACCTTGACATTTTAAGAGAACTTATTATTTGTACTTTGCAGGAATCAACTGTTATAAAAAAAAAGTCATCAATCAAGCTGGCCCACCTCAGTTTTGCGATTGCAGCGTCATCACACTCGGCCACCCTGGGTTTAGAGCCAATGTACAGCGCATTTTCCACATCCACCACCTGCTCCCACCTATTGCAAGCTTTGTGGTCGTAGCCGAAGAGCTGCTGCTGTCTGTTCACAGTCTCTGGTGACTCCACCGGCACCAGCCTGTCGCCGCCCTCCGTGTGCTTGCACACCAGGATCCAGCCCTCCTCCAACTCCTGGCCCGGACGGTGCTCCTCCAGCTGCTCCTGGACACAGACATGGGTCCTCATGTCTAGCCGTGTTTTCCAACATTTTAACGTTATTAAAGAATATCTAACGCCACTTTGTTAAAGAACAATTTGTCATCTATAAAATGACCTATAGTTGTTATTTGCAGGACATCAGCATCCCTTGAGGTGCAAGGTGAAGCGACTGTGACCTGGAAGAGATTCTTACCTTATTCATTTTGACCCAGAGGCCTTGGCTGTTACAGTATTCCTCTCCTGTCGTCCGGATGCATGTCCCTTTCTTTGGTTCAATGCTGTACTTGCAGAGTTTCTTGCTAGGTGGGGTCTGATGTGGACTGTCAAAGACGGACACGACAGTCTTCCCCACGGTGGAGCCTCCTGTCGTAGCTCCGGTGGAGGAAGAGGAGGTAGAGGAGGAATCCTTGCAGATTTTATAACACACCTCTCTAGGTACATAACACAGACACCCAGGAACCGTCTCGCTTCTCCTGAAGCACTCAATGCATCTGTTCAGGAAGCGGATCCTCCCGAGCAGCAGGTGAGGGCTGTCACCCAGGGACATGGTGATTGTTATGATGATGATGGAGGTGACAGTCAGCCTCACAGCAACAGCAGGGGATCATCAGCTGACATCACACCGCTGTCCTCCCTTTGTTTTCCCTGTCTGGTTGCCCAGGAATGCTCCTGTCACACAAACCAAACAAGAGAGAATATTCCTGTGGAAACGAAGCTTCAATGGACACAGAGGCAGCTTAATATCAACAGGCGGGTCCCAGTCAGCTACTTTCTAGCTCTGCTTCCACGGTGTACAGTTAATGAGTCTAAAGGTTAACTCACGATCAAACAAGAAACCATCAGCTCCTTCTCAACCGTTGGAGTGAGGAGGCTAACATAGCAAGCTAGCTAGGTGTTGTCAATGTAGTGAATCTTGAGACGTTAACGATGGCTAACAACCACAAAACGCTAATAATATATAGATTTTTCACTGATTCAAAACAAAGTAATTCAAAGATGCCTTTGTATCCACCTACCGTTAACGACGACCGGTGTCTTGGCTCTTACAAGTAGTTTGTCGGTGTAGATTTCCGTAGTTATCTGACAACGCGGATGTGCTTAAGACAGATTTGACCTTTTCGGACTTCCGTCGTTTGTTCTTCAAAGTAAAAGTCTTTATTTCTTCGTTTGCTCTCAGTGGTGGTTTTAGGAGACAGAAACATACACACCGACTCTGGCTGTAACGATTAGACCGAATGCAAATTCACCTTACATTAAAAACAAGCTAGCAAGAATGATAATGGTCCTTTTACACAGCTGATTATGTTGTGCAGTCTCGTGCAACCGACGGCTGATGACTGCTTTTATTATCAACGAATCTGTTGGTTTATTTATTTGATCTAATGTAAAGTTCACCTGACAGTAGATAGACAACAATCAAACAATTTAAGTTGACTCGAAAGATTCATAAAACAATAAGTTAACCATCAACCAAAATTGGAGAGTTCAATATTTTGAGACCCTCTGGAAATTATTAATCAGTTCAAAGCAACAAAAAAGTTATTTTCAGCTAAATGTTTCGATGCCATTTTCAATTTCAGGTACTTGCACTTAACTTCCATTTTACTTCTGCACAATCTACTGTGTACTTCTACACATCTGCATGTCAAATGTTACTCCATCACATACATCACGGCTGGATTTCTAATATAACATGTGATACTGCATATTGTATATTTATACAACAGCATTTTCTTCAACAGTTTATTCACTGAAAATGAATAAATAAAAGATCTGAGTATATCTTACTGACTATATTGACAAATAAATATATTTTATTTCAGATTAATATCATAATAGTAGTTAGTTGAACTAGACAGGAAGAAGAAATCAATTTTTTTCATTTTCAAACTTAGAAAATAATTCCACGTTTTATTCACAAATTAATTCAGTTGTGTAAAATGTACATTCTTGGCTCAGAATAACGTCTTTCACTCGTAGGGTTCCACTACAACTTTGATCATTGTCTTTTCGTATCCTTTATGATTGGAGGTATTAAAGTCTTCCTCAGGTGAAGCAGCAATATTCTCATCCTCATTTAGGCGTGATGAGACGTCCACCAGGGATGGGAGGCTGCTACCACGCAGAATGCCTTGACCCCTCTGCAGAAGTCTGTCGAGCCCATCGCTCAGAGAGCCCTTCAAAGGAATATACTCTTTGACAGATGTGTCTGCAGGTTGGTGAATTTCAAGATCCTCAGCGCTCATTCTGCAAACACAGGAGACAAATTCAGGTCAAGTCTTGTGATTTTTATGGAGCAGGAGGACGAACTGAAACATTTACCTCATGTCGAAGGTGGAGCCTTTGAAAGCTGGTCTGAGGGCGTCTGCTGCAGTCGACACGGTGTAAGGAATGGAAAGATGTCTCGTCGCCCAGTGCTTGTCCTTCACAATCGGAGCCAGGTTCTGGTACATATCATCCACCGCCAGCATTGACACCTGCAAGACAAATTTCAATACTATCAGTGACTACTCAGCAGAATAGTATTTGAAATTTTGTGGGGTGACAACCTGAATGTTTCGGTCAATCAGCTGGTTTGTCTCAAAGTCATCATCATCCTCACCAAAGGGATTGATAATAAGCTCCCCCACCTGCAGAGTTAAAACACAACGCTTGTAAATCCAAGTCATTGCACAGCAGTTACAATCTGCCTTATCTCACCTTGAGCCAGCCGGCGTAGAAGAAGAACTGCAGCAGTGTGAAGACGGGGACGTACAAGTCCAGTTTGTGATCCTTGTATCCTTTCTCAGGGTTCAGGAATTGGCGGCCAATCAGACACAAGCCAAAAAAGGAATAAACTGCTATGGTAACTACCTGCACAATGAGACAGCTCAAGTTAAGTTTGATTTTGTCCTAAAGTGGTCGATCAAAGACACATTTTGTTGATGATAAATAGATAGATCCTGATAGATCTTACCTGAGTGTAAACCAGAGGGATGCTGATCCAGTCGTAGTGGAAGAGGAGGCTGCACTTGGCTCTGTATTTATTAAGCTCCTGCAATGAGCGAGAGTCATCCAGTACTAAATACATAAACAGTTTTATGTGTCAATGTGCTAAAAAGACCAAATCACTTACATCCATGAGGAGTCTCAACGCTATGTCATCCCTCACTCGACCCTCCTCTCTTGCTCTGGACGCCAGATTTGCAAACCAAGTCAGAGGCATCCAGTACTTGTTAAAATCAGAGTGCAGCGACTCAAAGTTTGTCAGCTCGTCTGACGTCATGAACCCTGAAGATTTCACAGTTTGACATTAGAGGAGTTTTATAAACTCAGCTGTAACATGGAAGATTCATTTATAATTGATGTGTGACAATCTGTGAAGGCTAATTTGATCCAAATGGAGGAAGATATTTTCCTTAGTGATCTCTTTCATACATGTATAAAGGCACCTACCAGCCTCCACAATGTGCTCCAGAGTCGGAAAGCGCTTGTGAACCCTTGTGCTTATGGAGCGAAGAATAAGAACTGAAGACAGGTTTGCGTATCTCATGAGTGTGCGACGCAGCAGGCGACCCCTGAAATCTGCCCCGTGGACGTTCCCAGAAACCACCATCATCAGGTTGTCGGGCAGCGGGAAGCTGGTGTACTGACCCCACCAGCGATTGAAGGCCAAGGTCACATAAAAACCTGTTGTCAAAAATCCACATTGTGATTTGTCTGCAGGTTGTAGTTGTAGTTGGTGCACAGCAAAATACAATTCAGACTTACCAAGCACGAACAAAACAGGGATGAAGCTGGTGTTGGTGAACTGATCACAGTAAAGGGCAACACGCTCAAACAGATCCTGCTGCTTTTCCATCAGGAAGAACCTGTGAAACAAACCAATAACTTTCCACTGAAGGTTGTTTGCACTCGGCTGGCAAATATAGCATTAAAAGATAAATAGTTTACCTGTAAACCACACTGAAAAACAGATAAACCGCACAAAATACCAGCAACTCCTTGTAAATCAGCTTGTAGATGCTCCCCTTCCACCTGAACAAGAGTCTGGAGAAGCCTCCCAACCTCACATTGGCCACCTCAAGTGTGTAGGACACGGTCATGTCTGGATTCATGCAAGAGCAGAAAGTTCCTGTCAATCTTTAAAATGTGTGCTATAGTAAGAACACTTTTACAATTAATCATCTCCCATTAAAAAACCTGAAGAAGTGTCTTACCTGTGGAGGCCGGTACAATCAACTGGACTCAAACTGTCCTGGGAAGAGAACTTCCTTCCTCCTTGTCTGAATTTAAAACCCCTGCTGTGATGTCACAGTGCAACATTTTAGATTTACTGCGTGGGAACGTGACGCCGAAGAGGTTTTCTCCTCCTCTCATCATACATCAGTGCGTGGAAATAATAATAGTGAAGTATGATGTGGATTTCTTCCTCAAAGTTATTTACTTGGGTGATCACATTTCTTATCTTTGAGCTGATTCCACCGTGTTGATTGAGTAGATAGAAGATAATGAGTTGGGTGCCACTGAGTTTACAATGGAAACAAATACCAATAATCAATCAAACTAAATATTTCACCTTGACTCAGTGTAAATAATTGATTCAGTTTAGCCTGTATTTTTTAAGTCCATGCAAACTACATTCTTACGCCGTCCTCCCACAACACACGTCTCCCCTTATGTTGGTAACAGACTCTAAGTAAGTAGGTGATGTATATTGAAGGTGATTGATTAATATGCAGGACTTTCACCAGGGAGACGGAGGTTTGAGTCCAAATAGAGGCTATTTTTTTATTTTAATTTTTCCCAACCGTAAGAAAATAGGTTTCATGGCCTTAAAAAATATAGACTAACTGCATAAAATATATTTTTGCTCTGTATTTGCAATTATGAAGTCATCCCAATGGGTGTCGACTACTGCAGATGTGAGTCACACATGTGCAGGTCACAAGGGTCTCAAGTCCTGAGTGTCTGAGAATAAAAGTCATACAAAATTACTATGATCCACACCAGCTTCTGGGTTTAAGTTTGGCAAGAATACCTACAATTAAAAGCATTAATGATGGCTGCATTCAATTTCAGTCACTGACAAGGCTTAGTGGGGCAATTCATTCTGCGAAAAGGAGGTTGGAAACAATAATCTGATCAATTGTTTCTAAAAATATCCCCACTATATCTGCTGATATGTCTTTTAATGTACGTTGGTCCTGTTCTGTAGGTGAATCTAATGCCCTTCCATAGAAAATCTAACAAAAGACAAAAAGACCGATTGCAGCTCAGAGGCTTTTCAATGTGATTTACTGTCCTGGTTGTCAGTGTCTGAGATAACACCGGTGCAAACATCTTTTCATGTGATGCAGACCTGTCACTCGGTCCATCCCACCCGTCTCACAACCTTTGTCATTGGCTGCTGTGCTCGGCTCACATGTTTGTTTTTCACATCGTTACAGCAGTCCACTGTAAATCAGACTCTCTTTTCCAGCCGTGTTTAATCCTCCAGCTCTGTTTGCTCTCCCCTGACAGGATATTTATGGGGCCATTTCTCCTCCATCAGAGCTCAGACGGGAGATTATTCTGGACTTCCCTTTCTCTGAACATCACTCAACTCCAGTGAACTCATGAGCCTTTAAGTGTTTAACTTTTCTAGTATCTATTACTGATAGAGCCTGCTCCTGCCACTAGAGGGCATCATCGAGGTGGGCAGTGGGATTACAGCCTCAATGTCCTCAATTTATCTCATAAACAAATACAACTAACTGGTTTCTATTGACAGAAAACAATAAAAGCACATTCGACATAGTGACCTTTCAGTTTTTTATGGTAAAGAAACTGTATCTCGTTTTAACTGCTGATTCAATGTGAATGATAATCTGAAATGGTAGTTTTAGTGTCTGAGTATCAATCAAATTACATTTGAGATGTACAACTAGACAACTTTGATTCAAGTCAATCTTATCACCATGTTTACTTTCCACCTGCACAAACCTCGTGCTGGTTCTGGGCTGGTGCCAGTGTTGGCTGGGAGCCGGTTCAACACGCGAACATTCTGATTTCCTTTACCACAGGCTACAGAAATGTCATTACGTCACTGTATCCGTTTTCCCAGTAAAGTTAGCAGCGCAACAATGGAAGGCTACGTCATTTCTGTGTTGCTCCTGGGTCTGCGAGCCTATATTGGGATCCAAACAAGACTGGTTCAATGCATTTGTGCTGCTCTTCATCATTGCTATGGCAGTCACAACATTATATTTGGACTTCCCTCACCCAGCACTTGACTTAACAGGTTCTTGGTTCTAGACCAGCGAAGTGTAAGTGCCTCTCCAGTTTTCCTGACTGAGAGATGGTACTTCAGCAATCACAAGTACCGGTTTGAGATTAGGCAACCGGCCCCAAACCGGCCCTCGGAATTCCTATGTTGAACAGGGGCATCAGTCTCTAGTTACACACTATATTTCTGTCCCGTTTGAACTTGTCTGTAAAGCGAGTTCAATACGTAGTCAATAGTCAAACTATTCCAGTGAGGTAAGACTTTCAACTGTCATTTGGAGGTCTCCATCCTTTGTATCAGATCTGGAAACAATGGTTGGTCTGTGATCTTGATGAAACACGCCCAGATTTGCATCCGTTGATACTCCAACAACCGTTCCTGCTGAGTCATTTCCTGCCTCAGTTACTGGATCGGGGCTAAGACCTCTGACAGGAGATTGTTATCGGCTCAGTGCTGATTCTTTGGGTAACCCAATGCTGTAATTACAACTTCCCACAGTGAGTGAAACTAAAGCTCAGTAGAAAAGCATCATTTCAGGTAACTGGGCATGGCCTGGGTCAGAAACAGTCCAGGGGCCACAAGAAAGAGTGAAAAGATCCGGACCAGAGCTGATGCCAACTATTTGAGGCTGTTTGTTCTTTTGTCCCCTCGTCACTCGTGTGTAGTGTTCATCATATACACATTCCTGAGGCACCAATCCTGAAAAGAGCATTTGAACGTGTTTGAACAATAATAAAAAAATCATCTACAAACAAACAACACATATGAAAAACATTGCTTTTATTACGTATGATAGCATGTACGGCAGCATATTGCTGCTACTGCCACTACGTGGTATTCAGCTGCTGTTGTTGAGATTAAATACACAACAGACAATAAAGCAGTCGGGAAAATACACCTCCAATTCTTTTATAAGTTCCAGGAAGTTCTTCGCCCTCTGCTGCACTCACTGTCACTGAACATGAACCAATCAGTCTGACTGTTCTCCACATGTAGAGATTTTTATCTTGAACCAGCATTTAGATCTGACCGCTACAGCATTTTCCAACTCACGTGCACATTTGAGTATCTTGCACTGGGAATTACATGTCCTTTCATGTGCTTTACAGTCGTATTTAGGGTTTGGAATTAGTCCCTGTTGTTGTTAGTCAGCACTTACACTTCTTGTTGTGCACGAGTTTGATGCAGAAAATCCTGCAAGCAGAGTAATAAGTAACAAGTCAAACCGGAATGCAAAGTCACACACAAGGGTGAGGTGAAGGGTGTTAAATATTAAAATGTAATTGAAATAAGGAAGCAAGACTAACATGTGTGCTTTTCTTTGTAATATATTTCAAGTCCAGATAAGATGCACGCTGCAGCTTTAAATAAAACAAATGTCTTTGAGCTGTCTTTAAAATTGTCAGTTTTTCCAGAGAGAAATAATTCGGCCTCCCGGCGTTCCTCTGGTCCCACAGGAAAAGCTGTGGATTAAATCACTTCCTCTTACATTGTCCCTGTCAATAGATAACGTAGTTCCTTTTTACATGCAACACGCACACACTGTCTCTCAACAGAGCTTTTAGACTCATAATTTAAAAAACTTTGATTTGAACACTTAAGCTAGGATTAGCTTAGCATTGCATTTTGTTAAGGAAGCAGCTAGCAAGGCTCTGGCCGTAGTTACAAAACATCTTGAGTGATTAATGTAAGTGTTTTAATGTCAAAACATTAGAAACAATCACAACAGAGTGTGAAGAAGTATCAGCATCAAATTGCCATTGTGTTTCCCTCACTGTGGTTAGCATGCTAGCGCCGGTCCGTCCAGTGCCGTAGTTCCACTTTGTACCACAAGAGGCGGCAGTGACTCACTGTCGCGTCCAGTCCGCCCGGCTGGAGACGATGAAGAAGCAGCGCTGCCCGGAGACTTTCTGTGTGATGTACAAACCAGGTGAACTCTGACCTTGTTTGGACAATTCAAACTGATTTTAGAGCAGCTTATAACAGCACAAACGGCACTGAGTAAACATTACAAGCAGATTCAATGTTTGCTATCGTCTCGCTATAAACCGAGCTCAGCAAGCTAAGTTAAAGGCTGACGTCACCTATACAGGTCCTAACAGAGGAGCGTTATCTGGACCTAAAAAATAATTAAAAATATGTTATCTTTAATTGCTCTCACAGTTATAGCAGTTTGGTCAGTTAATGTAAAGGAAGATTATATGGAGTAGATAAACTAAAAGTGGTGAAATGACCCCCCCTCCTTTTAACGTGATTAGAGCTTTGAAGAACATTGTTTTTCCCAACTGAGCCACACTTCTAACTATTGTGAACAGCACAGACAAATACAAAAGTACAGACATTTCTCTTGTGAAATGACTACAACGGTTTATTTCAGTAGAATATGTCATGTAAAGACTGTTTCTTACAACATGCCGAAAGGATCTTCTCAACTCAGCAGGAAAGCAAATGTTTTTATTTCCCAAGATGTCACGAAAGCTCGACGTTCTCATACTCGCCATGGTCCGAGTCGTCCAGTTGGATACCTGGTACTAGGCTGTAATATTCAGTGGACTGGGTCATGTAAGCTCTCTCCCTGTCATTGGAGTCTTTCAACACCTCAGATACACTGACTGTGTCCAGGTCTGACTTGCTGACCCCGTCAGGCTCCTGGGCGCCGTGCCTCCCCTCCGTGGAGGTGGAGCAGTGTGAGGAGCCCTGGGGGAGAGACTCCACTGAGCCCAGCTTGATCTGCACCTCTTCATAGATGTCCCTGGTGCTACCCAGATGCTTTGAATCCGGGCACAGTTGAGTCTTCTGGATGTCATTTCCACGATCTCCAGCTTTATTCTGCACACCTGCTGCAGACGGCTGCTTGCAGCGATTCTTCAATACATTATGAGTGGAGTTGGAGGCCCTTTTCTTTGAGGTGCTGAACACAGGAGCTTCTTTCTTCCTCCTCTTTCTCCCGCAGCACCAGCAGAGTACCAAGGTGGAGAGGATGAGGAGAGGGAGAACAATGAAGAGTGCGGTGAGCCCTGCTGGGCGGCAAACATCATTAAGTCTCACCAACCACACAACCCTGTTGAACTGGTTCCTGGGAGAAACACAGGTTAAGTTCCCCATCAGATCCTGCAGCTTCATGGTCCTGTTAGCCTGCCTACCGTCTTCCAGGCCTTCCAGGAACAAACAGGAACAGTCCCAGGGGTTTCCATCCAGCTCCAGCCTTTGCAGAATGGGCTTCTGCAGCACAGAGCCAGGAAGGAAGTGTAGCAGGTTCCCCTGTAGATACAGCTTCTCAAGGCTGTCAGAGTCCTGAAGGAAGCCCTCGGGAAGCTCCTGAATCATGTTCCCACTCATATCCAGCTCCGTCAGGTGAGGCTGGAAGGCCAGAAACTCCATTGGCAACACTGTTAGTCTGTTTTGATTTAGGTAGACCTTTTGCAATGCAGAGGCTTCTTTGCCAGCCATTTCCACCGAAGTGATATTACAGTTGGAGAGATCCAGTATCTGTATGTTGGTCCCATTGGAAAACACAGACCAGTGCACGTGGCTGAAAGCAGAGCCGGAGTAGTTCAGGCAACAGACGTCAGCAGGCACCTCTGAGGGGAACTGAGACAGAACAGTGGCTGCTGGACACACACAACCACCCGCAGGTCCCGTCGTCAGCAGCAGTGTGAGAAGCAGCAGGGCGCCCCGCTGAAGCATCTCTGAAACAGACAACACAGTGAAGAAACAACAGTTCAGAAGATTTGATTTCATCGTGCAATATTTCTGTCTCTGCCCTACCTGTTGGTCCTGGAGGGGATCGACTTTATGGAGGCTGACTGAGATGTAAACGGGCTGTAAACCTAGCAGCTTCTCTGAGGACTCCTGGTTGCTAGGAGGGCTGTAGGCGTTGGCATGGTGACACAGGTCATGAGGGATCAGGAGTCCAGTGTTTGGCTTCGGGAGAGGAAACAGATGCTGGGATTGAAGAATCTGCTGCTAATTGGACGACGGGCATTATACAAACTTAACACAATACACTATTCATGTAATCTTACAGCAGAATACTCGCTTTCACAAGACGATTGTTCCCCAACTGTCGCACTTATTGTACTGAGATGCGTAAGATAAAGGTGTTCCTGGACAAAAGGCATTCCGGTTTCTTTAAGGTTCCAATGACCACAACGCTCATACACAGCAGTTAAGACCTTTGGAAAGATCGAACATCCAGCATGGAAACAAACACGTTCTTGTTTAAATTTTATTTACAGCCTTTAGCCCGAATTCACTGATCACAATGCTTTCAAAGCATGAAACCTTCTGTCCTTCGACCTTTGATTCAAGTATGAAAAAATAATCTTTTAACAAGGAAAATGTAATTTAGACCTGACGATGGTGCTTGGGGATTAGAACATATGAGTGTTCAAAGCAAATTTAAAGGCCACAACCTCTAACAAACCTCCAGAGATGAAATGTTGATTACACGTCTAAGAAATAACTTCTCTATTTTAAGATTGAGTTCATTCCTATCGTGTGTCTAGTTGAGGAAAACATGACATGACAACATGGAGAGGCCTTTCTCCTGCAGACATAAAACAACTAATTGCTGGTCACACCCCGACACTCTTGTGCACTCGGTGACGCTGCCTGAACACAAAAGCATGTGGTAAGCGAGTCCTGTCGTTTCCAAATGACTTACATGTGAAGCTGGAGGAGACAGACGGGGAGACTGAGTGTGTTTGGGTCATTATACGTCCTCGGCCACCACAATGGGGCTGGAAAGCTGCTCCACAGTGAAGAGGCAGGAATGTGTTAACTCCACCAACAACAGGGGCCGATTCATCACCGGAGGGGGGTTTAGGCAGGACCCCGGCTGTCAGCTGGAGCCTACAGGATGTGATCATCTACAACTGTTGTTAAAGGATAATTCTGGCGTTTTTCAACTCCGTGTTTGGGGGGTTGAGAGGAGTCATGATTGTCGTTGGTGCAATAGACGGAGAAAAAATATAACTGATGGCTGCAAAGTAAATTATGGGGCAACTGTCCCTCAATTAAAAGTGCTTGTTTTTGCCTCTGAGAGGCTCCGATTGTAATTATGAGGGTCTGACCGCATCATAGAAAGACCTTCACTTCCTTGTCAAGAGTTAAGTCTGAACAAAGACCAGCTATAAACAATTCATCATGTCACTGTTTAACAGTGGGACTGTTTCTTGGCGGTGGGTCGTCGCTTCCTGCCGCCTGGCAAATAGTCCCGCTCCGGAAATCATGAAAAGAGGTGAATTAAAGTTTTCACACTTTTTCTATGAACTTCGGTCTCATTCGTAACCGTCCTGAAGAAATGCTGAACTACTCCTTTAACCATCATCAAACACTATATGAATAATGTTAAACAAGATTAAAAAAAAAACAGGAAAGATAAAGGAGATGACTTAAATGTGTCAAACTTTAGGATGTTATCATCTAAACTGGTCCCATCATGTGTTCATTATAAAATGAGGATCTTAGAACTGATTATTAATTATCTAATTGGCAGCTATCAACAGATATTCAATGCTTCAAAAAAGGGAAATAATGTGGTCGTATGAAGGTTCAAAACTGCTTATATCTGGATGCTGTGGTGCAAATGTTAACTGTACGAGTTGTTGACCAGTTCAGATACTGACTGCCTGAAGAGCCCAACTCCCATCTCAGCCTGATAACAGGAAGAGTCCAAAGGCTCGACTCGACTCGACAGCTGAGATCTGCCTCGCTCACAGAGGTTTCTTAAGATGTTTGCAATCATTCACTCATTATATTGACAGATGAGTTGAGCTTTGGATTTGGACGTAAACACTGTCCACTCAGATATAACTTCATCCTTAGAGGATTGTTTTTTGGGGGGGATCATCTCCACCCAGCGAGTGTGCAGACAGATTTAAATCTGGATAACAAGATGATCTCACACACGAGCAACGTGAGTTACTACATCCTCTGTAATTCCATCTGAAGTATCATCTCCATGCTCCTGCCGGGCAGCTTTTTATTACCAGTGAGGACACAGAGGGTTTTTGTCTTCCTACTTTTACAGCAATTCGTTTTTCGTGACCTATAATTTAAAGTTACACATGCTACTTTTTAAATACTGATTCCTTTATTTTCTAGTCCCTTTTTAAACTTGTGTGAAGGGAAATAGGAGGTACAAAAAGAAATAAAGCATGTTGAAACCCACCATTACTGCAGGACCTTAGTACTATAAATATGCAGGTTCATGACAACAACATAGTGCTTCACGGATAAAACGAGCCTGCCTGTTCTTTTAAAAAGACTCTAAATGAAAACCCTCACCTGTGATCACCATGTCTGCTGTGTCAGAGGCTGATGAAGCCTGAACCAAACATCACCCGCACCGACGACAGCGGCGGCTCCTCTTCCTCTGCATCCCGGCAGCAGGCCGGACCGAAGCTCTCCTCCTCCGCCCTGGAGGGTGTGTCTTCCTCCCGGGGGAAGGTGGAAAGGCAGCCTCCAGAGATTGTTTTTTAACTTGAGGGTTGGGGGTCAGTGTGTCTGTTGGAGCGTCAACATAATGTTCCTAAAGTGCGTTTGACTCCGAATGAACCTAATTTGATCAGCAATGATCTCAGGACGAAGTTGTAGTGTCCAGACGAAGCTGTGGTGACTGAGCGCCCTCTGGCGGCGGAAACAACTTCTCACCAAACTCTAACCAGAGTGGTTTAAAGGAGCAGTTTGTGATATTGAGTGTCATCTACGGGCAACTTTGTTTTCATTAGTAAATAATCACCTGACATTAAAAATCGATGTGACTTAGAACTGACAAACTAGTATATTCATGATTTAGTTTGCTCCTGCTAATTTTTTTTTACAAGTCATCTACTGGCAACCACAGCAATGGACACTGACATTATGAGGACACACAGACAGACAATCTGGCCAAAAGTGAGCTGGGTCAAAACAACAAACTAATGGAGAAAGAGAGATTTAAACCCGCAGCCCCACACCTGATCCTAACTCCATTAAGGAAACAAGCATTTAAAAGTTGTTTGCTTGTTATCTTATACAGAGACTTGACAAAGCATGAATTCATAGTACAGTACAAATCAGCATCATGTTGTCGTTATTTCGGCTTTATTATTGATCCATTTATTTTTACCCTGACGCAGTTCCTGGAGACAGCTGTGACGTGGAGGTCAGCCCCGACATGCCAGATGAGAATGGTGAATATTCACAGGTTGATTACTTACTGGTTACCGTTCGGGATGTGATCCATTGTGTTAACTCGGAACGATGGAGTGACGTGATCTACAACTTCACCGCTAAATGTCACGACTATCTACAAACTAATTTTAGGACTTCTACTTTTGAGCTCCAAGAAAATGAAACATGTTGTCGATGAAACAATAGATAGAGGAAATGATCCCAAATAGTAACTCGGAAAATAAAGCTTACGTTTGTAAAATTCTCTATGATTTTTAAACTTTCTGAGTTTGCCAATTACTTGTAATTACACAATTGTCTTGTTCTGAACAACACAAACAACCACAGATGC
>CAAKHC010010305.1:17060-31685 GCA_901007825.1 Macroramphosus scolopax | reverse complement strand
CCCCCCCCCCCCAATCCCCCCCCCCCCCCCCCCCCCCCCCCTCGTTTTGTTTTGTTGTGGACAAGCCCAATTAAGGCACAATAGCCTACAACAGTAAGAATTCCTCTATACTATGTACACTTAATCTCTCTTTTTGAGCCCCTGCCGCATTGCGCGCACGTGCACACACACACACACGCACGCACACACACAGACACACACACACACACACATCTATGTCCTGCTGACAGGCCAGAGTCCCAGGGTGCCTGGAGAGCAGTCAGTGGAGTGAGACAGAACAGGGAAAGGGTGAGAAAAAGAGGGAAGAAGTGGGAAAATTGGTCCCTGGTGGGCTTCCTAATAACACAAGTGGTGGTTAGCATGTGTGTGTGTGAGAGAGAGTGAGGTGGAGGAGAAAGACGTGAGTTAAAGTGTGCACAGTGTGGAGGGAGCCAGAGGATGTGAGGAGGGAAAAAGAATCTGTGATTACACACAAATCTCGGGGCAGGTTTTCTGCACAAAGTGAGTAAAATAAAGACGGGTGCGCCTGAAACTTGTCAAGAATGCCAACATTCCCCGTTTCTGTGACTGCACGTACACCGACGTCCCAGCATGAAAGCACACACACAAACACACACATCACAGTTAAACCTTACTTTCTGTGTCTCTTCTTCTTTTTCAGTGTACAAAAATTCCAAAAGAAAATCAAAAGCTGTCAATCACCAGCCAGTGAAAAGGACTGCAAGCATGTCTGCCAAGTTTCACGGGAAAACAAAAGAGCAGCGTCTTCCACAGAAAAAAGCTCAAAACAAGATTTAAAAACAGCCTGGATGACTGAGCCAACAGCAGCCTGCAACTCAAAAATAAACCACAGCACAACGGCCTGAGATGTCATCATCAACACATGCAGTATCCGTTGTCTGTCAGACATGTGGCAGCTGACGCTCAGTTCGGCGTGTCCACAGCCAGTCGCCTTTCCGGGGCCCAGAGAGTTTGTGGTACATGTGGGTGAGTGAGAGATGTCGTAAGCATCGTCAGATTAGCAGCTTCTGCAGAGCTGTACAAGCTGTCTGTGAAGGCAGGTGTATGGAGTGAACAGAACATCACATACAATCTGTCCCAACCTCTTTTTTTTATCCAATTCTCACTTTGAATAGATGAAGAAAGAGTTGGCGACCGAAACTGTACATGACATTTCTTAAAGGGAATTTGTGAATAATGGAGATGAGAGTGGAAGGACGATTTTAAAAACACTTAGATGGAGCAGTTTAATTAGAATGAACCTCATCACTCCAAAGGCTGTCGTCCAGGTTACAGTAGGTGTGGAGCTCAAGTCTTGCTGGTCTCATCTGTGATCAGTTAATCGCACACCTGTTGTTTGAATACAACAAAAACATGCACTGGGGTTACTTGCCTCAGGCAGCATTATTATTAGAATATTTTAACTTGTTTTCCTCTTTATTATTGCACATACTGTGTGCAACACTGCTTAATGCAGCACTCTGTTTCTTCCAAGGCTGCAGTGGTCCGACTGGCAGAAAATGTTCCCATTCTATCAGCATGAAAGATATCATAGTGTGCTGCGTTATGCACTATGTAAGAGCTGCTAATGGATGTAGCAGGGGATGAGCACCAGGAGACAAGCAGCCTAATGAAAACATGGAGGGAGATCAGCGTGTGTTCTCTGCAAAGCACAGAAGAACAGAGAGAAGGGTTTTTCTGTGGGAGGCGCATCTATGTGTGACCATGATAAAGACACAGAGAGACGGGGAGGGCGGATCAGACCGATGAGGGGAGGATTTGGTTTTTTATCATCCTTATAGGAACATATTTTAGTTGTCTTAAAGTAAAGAAGTTGCTTCTTTGTTTTCAAGACGTGGAGAAACCTGGCTCTGTGAAAAAACAAATATATCCAAGAGCTCATCAATTTATCATGTGCAATTGGGTTTAATTGGTTCGACAGAGGTGTGAAAAAGTCTATTTGTTCAACTGGCAAATTGACAACGATGACAGTCAGTCGTGATGTAGTGCAACTTGTAAGCACTCTAGAAAACACATTCAGGGTTTTGGTGCAGATGAGACAATCAAGACACAGTGTGTTAATTGGTGAGCATTAATGGAGCTGGTGGGCAAGTTTTATCTTCAAACAGAGCCAGGGAAGCATTTTACCTCTGTCTCCTGTCTTTGTGAGAGACTAAACTAGCTGGTTAGCTCATCTATTGTACGAATATGACATGGTAATTATCTTCTCATCTCCACAACAGCAACACAAATGAGTGTATTTGCAAAAAACTGTATATTCCATTGAGTCTGTCTGTTCTTGAGCTATCTATCAATCCTGCAGTCCTTACTGCAAAATATAGTTGTAACATAATAAAGACTGACTGTGCTTGCGAGATAAATAACCAAAATATGAGCCTCGGGTCAATTTTCGTTTGCACATTTCCATATTGGAGTTGTTTTTCTGCAGCCTGCAAGAAGTGCTGAGGTTCATTCAGGTGTTGTGTACAAGCAGCACCGCAAGGAATCACAACAACACACAGGTGGAAAGGCCGGTGGGCGGAAGAAGCCACGTGTGGTTAAAACATGCACCACAACAACCCCACCGATGGAGGAGGGAAAAAAATGGAGGAGGAGAGGCCAGGCCAGGCAAAGACTAGCAGAGGAGAGGAAACGACACCAGGTGAGTTCACAAGCAAATGTCAAAACAGACTGACAGAGAGTGAAAGACACAGTTCGTCTACCTGAGCACCTCGGAGAGCGAGGAGTCGCTGTCATCCGACCTGGAGGCAGAAGAGGAGCAGGGTGGGGGTCGGGGATGGGGGGGGGGGGGCAGGGAGAGGAAAGGGTTAACCACACTAAGGAAAGACAGAAGGGTTACTGGCAAAGGGGTTACAGGGAGGAGTGACTGGAGGAAAGGTTTTTTAGATGTAAAGCAGTGTGAAACTGGCAGGAAAGCTCGGTCAACAATAAAGCTTGTACAGAGAGAATCGGGCAGTTGTCTTCTCAAAGGGAAGCTTTAATCCTGACCAACGTCTGCAGGCGTCTTCCTTGGTAAAGCATGTTTAGGGACTGTGCACCCACGCCAAGCAACGGCTGAACTGTTGGCGTTCGGGTTAAAGGTTGTGGGTTAAAGGAAGAGCTCGCAATTTCTTTTGGGGAAAATGCTTTCATGCCCGAGAGTTGGATGAAAATATAGACGTGCTTCTAACGAGCGTCTGTTGTGCACGGATCAAACAAACAGGGTGTAACAAGTTAATTAGCTTCCGATTAGTTAGTAGATGAGTCTTGTTTCCCTGGTTATTAGTCTTTAAGCCGAGCTAAGCTGACTTTCCAATAGCTTCACGTCGAGCTTACAGACCTGAAAATGGCATCGACATTTTCATCTAATTCGCGAGTAAGTAAAGAAATAATGTTTCCCAAAATCCCAACTATTCATTTAAAAAAAAAAAAAAAAACAGAGACAGGTACAGGGAGAGACAAGGAAGTACTTAAGGAGGAGGCACTGATGCCAGGGGAGTCAAACACAGAGGTCCAACGACTGCATTAGAACTTTTGCAGCCCTCATGTCGCCTGTGTGACTCCCGCTATGTCAGTGTCCCCTCCTACGGCTCCTCTTCCAGCCACATTCAGATAATGGGTACACTAAAGGGCACAGGGGGTTAGCAAACACAGAAGGGAAAATCCAGTTTATTGGTGGATGAACTCATCAATCAAACTCGCAGCCCGCTGAGCCCGAGCCGGTGCGGACCGCAGCCGTACCTCGGCAACTCAAAGGGAAGGGCTGTTATATGTGTGACAGTGCCATAAAAGTGTTATTATATTGTTAATATTTTACAGCCTCAGGTTTGTCACCATGCCAGCCTCTGTTTTACATTCTGAGCATGAAATCGTAAAGCAAAAACGGGTCTGCATATGTCCGGGGGGAACAATGCGTCTACAAGGTGACGGAAATGCCTTGTTTTCTACGTATTTACTGCCGGCCACGGTGCCTATTAGCATGCTGATATCCTGTAGCCTTTTTCATGCTGAGCCTGAACAAAAAAAAAAAATCCTCTTAAAATGCATTGGTTTTGAAGGATGGAAATGTAATGTGAAGATTAAATAAGGATCTAAGATTCAAAGGCTCTCGGTGTGACAAAAGACAGAAAACTTTCCTCTTCCTTACCATCACTCCGATATGTGTTAAGTGTCTGACACAACCGATTTTAATCAAATATAAATCTGTCAGAAATAGAGGCAGATGATAAAAAAGGCTTACAACATTAATAGGGTTTGTGAAGACGTACTTGAGAACATCACAACCTTCTTTCTTTGTGTAGCAGACAGCTTATAATTTGACACCTAATTACAGTATTCATATAGATGATTCCTGCTGGCTTTCTAACAACTTTAATGCATTGGCTTCATGTTGCTGTTAGTTTATGCATGTGACGATGAATTAAGTGCCAGTCGGTGTCAGGAGAATGAAAACCAAATTGAATAATCTATAAGGAATCTCAGGTGATCATTCTATCAGTGGATCAGAAGGACGGCGCCTCAGTGGAGCATCCTCAGCACGCTGCAGTTAACAAGGGTGAAATGGGTCAGGCGTGTTTGCACTGAAAGCAAAATGATGTTAATCCCGTGCAATAAACTGCATCAATGCAAACACCCTCTGCAAACAGCGCTGAAAAGTCAAAACGTCAACATACCATCAGGATCTATAGGAAGGCTTCTCCTGCGGGAACCTCTCACAAAGCCCAAAACATGAACACCCTCCCACCCTCGTCACTCCGAGTTAATTCAAATTGGCTACCGATGACAACAGCTGCATCGGAAGATTACAAGAGCCGACTAATTCAACTCCGATAATGAGGAGCCGCGTGCTGCGACACACAAACGCACACAAACATTAACACGTACAGCACGTTCGCTCGTCTCACACAGCAGCCCTTTGCTAACAATTACAGGTCAATGAAATGTTCCGGTTTAATAACGATTGCAAAACAAATGCAAACAACAAAACAAGAGCCAAACACTTCCTGAAATGAACTGCTGACATTTGTCGGGGCAGAAGGCTGGGATTGATTGCGGCGGCTGGTTGCTCATTCTAGACACAGCAGCATCACATTAACACGCGTCTGATATCCACGTCGTGTCTCCACGTGACGCAGCTGCAATTAATCAATATACTGGAGGGATTATTAGAACATTCTTAACAATCATGGCTGAGAATAGGATAGTAGCACTGGATACTTGTTCCCTTAGAATGCAGATCAATTCATTCTGTGTCTTCTTCTCTTGCCAGCATGCCTGTGCATTCTTATCATTCACATCAAGTGATCTTCAAACGAGCATCCTGACAGCATGTTTCTAAAGAGAATGTTACAATCTGAGCTGCTTGCCGCCTGATCTGCACTTGTTTCCAGGGAACTCCTATATATGGATTTGTATAACGCTTTGATTATTTTTAGTGTTCCTCAATGCATCTGTGGGCGTGCGGTTTCAATGATCCGGTCGTCAGTGCCTCTTGATCACATTTAACACCCGGACACTGTGAATGTTTCTGTTCTCTCAGGAGATACATTAACGCCGGAGGAGAAGTCTCTTTGTCCAAGAGTGGGATCCATCTGAAGATAAACAGTTGGATTCACACACTCTTAAGAAGCTCACCTCTACCACGGACAAAGGCACTTTCCTCTATAAAGACCTAAACTTCAGCCTTTCTACAGGGCCAGTAACGACCTCATCCCACAGTGGAGAAGAAAAGAGAAGAAAGGAGCAGGTCAAAGTGGGATTGAATTGATCGGACGAGGATGTGGGGACAAAAGGGCAGAAGTGGTGTGTGTGTGTGTGTGTGTGTGGGAGGTTAATGCACTCACTTGTCCAGAGCAGAACCTTGGGTTTGGTTGCTGGTGAGCCTTGAGAAGACGTTGCGGTCGTTCCTGATCCTCAGAGGAGGGGAGGAGGGGGGCGTGTAGCCCTCAGTGGGCCTGATAACAGGAGGATTAGGATGAGGATTGATCTACCTATAGAAATACTTGAATTTGAGCGTCATAGAGCTTGATGCGATGTACCTGTACGAACGATCGTAGGATTTTCTTCTTGTTATGGGGGAGGTGTCGTAACCCCGAGACTGCCTGGGACTGAAACACACAAAAGCAAACTAAGCAAATCCTCCAGGGGGTGTCCATGTCTTAACCACACGAGAATAAACATCTGTAGCATTTAAACTATTATGAATCTATATGCAGCAAAACTGCAATGCAATTAGTTTTTCCAGAAGACCAAAGAAGCTGTCAGACTCTTTACATATCTGCAAATATTCAGGCTTCCCTTCCCACAGGACTGATGCAGTTTTCACCGAAACCTCTTTTTCCCTTCGTGAAGCAGCCTATAATCTAAAAACTGTCAAGCCTCAGGCAGGTTTCCAGAGGCTTCGAAATCTGCGGTCGCAAATAATATTTAGTTTCTTGTCTTTTTGGCAGTTCACGAGGTGTTTCCTAATGACATGCAATTATTTGAATATCGTGTTTCTCATATCATCGATCCAATACCCAGCTCGACAACCAATGTTATTAGTTTAAGAGATCATTAAAGTTTACATCTACGGTCGTTATTTTCATGACTTACAAAGTATGTCCCCTGATTGGCAGGCTGATGGTGCGGGACACTCGATCCCTGTGGTAGGGGTCTCGTAGCGAAAGACTGAGCGCAAGGCTCCCTGGCGTCAGGCTCAGGCCGTCCTCCTGGATGTCTGTCAGCGAGGCCAGAGACTTGGTGATGTGCTGCTGCTTACAGGCTGATGAAGGGTCCAAGATGGCACCCAAATGTTCTGCTGACACCGCCTTCATCTGAGCTGACAGACGAGGCTCCACCTGGGTGGGAGATGTGCATCATTTGTGTTACAATGGAGCACAGAAGGAGAGTGACAGAGAGAAAGGAACTGATAACAGATTTATGAACAGAATTTAAAATAAATGCCACCAAAAAGCATCTTTCAGCAGACAATATGAAAACAGTAAAACACAAGGTTCATCCATAAAAATATCAAGTGTTTGCTTATACTGCCACCTTGTGGTTGAACATTAGAAATGCAGCTACTCTGACAGTAACTGTGACATCGACATTGTCAATGAAATTTAGGGCACGACAGCAAATACATGAACATCCAGTGCCATAGTGATTGATGGAGATCTGATGGCTTCGATAAACTGAGCTGGAAGGAAAAACGTGAGTGTTGTATCATCTGGATTTAAAGCTGATGTATGTTAACATCTGCAACATGATGTGTAGATGAATATTACCTGCTGTACCTTCAGTTTGAAATCATCCTGGCTGTTGGATTCTTTCATTTGAGATACACTGGAGGATGAGAGAAAAAGACAATTCTCACATGTGTTTACGAGTATTTAAAGGGTAAGAGCAACTGTATCAGAGAGTTGTAAATATTTTTTGCAGACTGCAGCTTCACCTGCTGTCTGACGCTTGACTGAACTCGGACGGCTCTTCATCTGTGCTGGCGTAACCGTTCTCTGAAAGCAAACAAAGCTGTGAGCACCGCTGTCCAGAAATGTACGTCACAACCACACATCCTACAATGATTATTAAATGTTTACGTGCTGTATTGAAAGAAGCAAAAACTTTGGTCACCCTGCTGCACGTTGTGGAGGAGAGCCTGGAGTCCAGGGATGTATTCAGCCTTTTCTCGCAGGGCATCCAGGATGATGTGATTGTGGGATGAGCCAATAACATCCGTCTGTCTCAGCTGGCCCTCCAGCAGTCTGATCTGAGTCTCCTTCTGCAACACCTGCAAGCTCTACATATACAAATACACACATACAAACAATGTCAAAGAACCATTCATATCACATCATGAATACACACACAATCAAGCACACACAGTAATGCCAGTCAACAGTGTGTAGCCTGCCACACCTCACTCAGGTCCTCTCTGTATCTCGAAGTGGAGTCACAGACACACACTGCTTTATATACTCTCCACTCCCCAAATACTTCTGGTACTGAGCATTCATTCAAACAATGCAGGTGAAAACATTTATATGTACATTTACACTTGTAAAGTTACACATGTAACATTTTACGCACTGCAAGAAAACGTTACCTGAGTACTCTGAATAATATGAGGGTTACATGGAACTTTAGTCAGTAGCTCACATGCATTCTAATGTATTTAATTTAACAAAGCAGAACAAATTAAAATAATGAAAACAATATATTCTATATGAAACATGCATGAGGAACAAATTCACTAGGAACAAAGTTGTTCATAATACTACTACTAGTGTAGCTGTGGCATCGACCCTTAAAGACAGACCTTGTCTATGGAGGCCTTCAGGAAGTGGTCCAGCAGGTGGCGTGCTTCAGCCAGGGAACATGAGCTGATCACAACTGAGGTGTCCACAGAGTCCAACTCATCCTGCAGGCAATAATCAGGAGGGGTAGAACATTAGACCTGTGTGTGTGTGTGTGTGTGTGTGTGTGTGTGTGTGTGTGTGTGTGTGTGTGTGTGTGTGTTTGTGTGTGTGTGTGTACACTCATACCTTTGTCTCCTCTATCTGTACAATGGTGGCCTGGCAGTCAGACAGGCTGTCGTTTATGTAGTCTATATTGGCGTTTAGCACCTCGATCTCCTCATTGATTTCCTGAAGGAGGCGTTCCTCTGCTTCTGGTCCCTCCCCCTCCGCCATGAGTACCTCCCTCTTATGTGAGAGGGATTCTTGCTGGACCGTCAGCTCTTCTCGCTTCTGGCTCACAATAACACAAAGACAAACACAAGTGGCCGAATAGTCAGAAAGTGCTTGTTAGTTGCATCATGGAACGTTTAAAATCTTCAATATCTCTTGAGTGACACTACAGGTGAAGGTCATAATACAGCACTTTCTTCCCTTAAATCTAGAGTAAACATGCCATTCATACATTGATAAGTCGATCCATGTCAGCTTCCACATTAGAGATGGTCATTCTCTGCATTACAATGTCCATAATGCGACGCTCCAGGGTTTGCCACTTCTGACGGGCCGACTTGGAGAAACTGCTGGCTCGGCCCGTTGCAGCAAGGCTGCCAGGACTTGCTGGCTTACGCTGCAACTTCTTCCTACTGCTGGGAGGTGACGGATGGATGGATGGATGGATGGATGGATGGATGGATGGATGGATGGATGGATGGATGGATGGATGGATGGATGGATGGATGGAGAGGAGAGGAGAGGAGAGGAGAGGAGAGGAGAGGAGAACATTCATTTAGCTGAAACATCTGGACAAAATAAACAGCATGTGACCCAGTTAACACAGATGTAGTTTATGTAAAGTAAAATGCATTTAATGAGGACGTCAACCTGTCTTACCCAACGACACGTGATCCATTCATGCTCCCCTCACTCTCTCCCAGGTATCCGTACACATTGTTTTTGTTGTTCCACTGCCGCACTAACCCGCTCACAGTCCGCGCATTCTCAGGTTCAGAGCTGCTCGCTGTTGTGCTGGCTGATAGCTCTGCACCAGAGTCTGTAACTGAGGTAGCCTGATTCCAGCGGGCCACACGCCCGGCCACCCGGTCTGACATGGGCTTAGCCAGCCTTCGCAGGGCGGAAACCTCCTGGGTCTTCCTGCGCAGCACCACCTCCTGCTGCCGCTTCTGAGACTCCAGCGCACGGATCTGGTACTGATGGGAAGGAGGGAGAAAGACTTTTCGCTAAAATGTTCATTATTAAAACTTAATCTAAATTTGTTCCTGTTCCTCAGGCATTAATTACATTCCTACATTGATTGCTTTTTGCACAACAGGATTACAAAGTGTTCATCATGAAAGGATTGAAACACTGAATAGAAGGATTACAATTGATGCCCATAGTGCAGAATATTTTCATGGTCATTAATAAGCCCTGTTCACTGGGGAAGGCAAATTACCATGGAGATTATGTGCAGTCTGTACTGCACTTCAAAGCATAAAAATATTCCTAACACATAGATGACCCTGCTGCGTATTTGCTCTCGTCTAACCTCTTGTCGACGCTGCTCCTTCTTGAGCTGAGCGATCTCACGGTTCCTCTTGGCCTCCACCATCCTCCTCCTCTGCTGCTCTTCCTTCATCTGCTTCATGAGTGTCACCTGCAAATGACAGAAAGGTTCCTGTGGTGCACTCGGATCTCAGCTTAATCCCCTTTATCCATGCTCCCACTTCTCCCCAACCACTCTTCCTCCCATCCTCTTACCTTGGCTTTCTTCATCTCGTTGACCTCCGTCTGGAGTTTCTTCAGCTCCCGTTCGTACTTCCCCTGGTTTTTGAGGAGACGTGCATGCTCCTTCTGTGCCGCTTGCAACTTCAGCAGGTCACGATTCATCTCTTTAAGACGTTTTTCGTACTCCTGCTTGACCCGGTTGGCCTTCTCCTCTGTGTAGTTCTCCATGGACACTGCAGGTAAGTATTAATGTTAATGACCAGTTTACTTCACCTTCTTTCGGCCAACCTGTCATCTGTAAATTACAACAAACTCACTGAGGTTCTGCAGCACACGGTCTCTCTCCAGCTGGGTGTCTCGAATCTTGTTCTGCAGCAGGATGAGCTTCTCCTCGTACTGGAGCTTCAGCATCAGCAGCCTCCGCTGGCTGTTCTCCAGCTCGTCTATCAGCTTCTGTTTGATCTCGATCTCGCAGGTCAGATCAGCCAGATCGGCTTGAAAGTTGGCTGTAAGTTAGACAGAGGGCTATGAGGTCAGAGGTCAGACGGAGTGAACAGAAAACTGAAAAAACACAACCTTAGAGAAAATTGGGACAAAATTCTGTTCATCCTGTTTTCCACTGGGAGGCGCTATAAATCACTGTAACCTCAACAAACATTCCCTGTCTGAAATATGAACCCTGAACTTGCCGTCACCAAAGTTGGTATCTGTTTGTGTGCTGTTAATAGTCATTGACTGACTTGTGTGGCAAAAAGGAAAGGAAACAAAACACACCTTTCTCATCAGAGTCGGATTCTGAATCCACCAGGCTCTCATCACTGTCAAACTCGTCCTCTTCCTCCCTGCCTTCCTCCTCGTCCTCCTCCTCCTCACAGCCACTTTCCTCCTGAAGTGGAGACATGATGTCCTACACGCACAGAAATGCAGACGTTAGACTTTGCTCTTATTTTGTTTTTTTGCCGTCAAATGCATTCTGATGCAAACACACATAAACGTACTTCTTTGTAGTTGTCGTCTGAATCAATCCCTCCGTTCTGTCCGTTTTGCCCGTTCTCGCCGTTCTCATGAGTGTGCAGCTTCACTCGTTTCTTCAGGCCTTTCTCCAGCTCCGGACTGCAGGAGTTAAAAAGACAAAACAAGTTACAGATTACAGAGGAGAAAGTCACACACACGTGTTGTCACTGTAACCTTTGGTTGGTAACTCATCTTATGCTAGATATCCATTCATCCATTAACAGACATTACAAATATCCTGTTCCATGGGAGTGAGATGTCCCCCTCTCTAAACATCCACCATTAAAGCCTTTGGAAATGTTCCCAAGTGATGCGTTGCCGGTAAGAACACACCTCTGAAGTCATTAGCAAAGTCCTCTTTAGCTCATCTCCCCCGCTCTTTCCATTTAAGCTCTTTATATTTTACTGCTCATCTTACTGCGCCCTTTGCTCCTTTTTTTACAACCGTCCCGCTTATCACCCATCCCATTTCTAAACTCCCCTCTACCTCCATCTCTATGCGCTTAAACCTCAATTAGCCTGTTAGACTGTGTACTTTACTCTCTGCTGACCCACTGGCCGGCTGAATTAGACCATTTTGGGTCCGAGCCAGTTTTATTCCTCAGCACTGGCTGCATCCCAATTCTAATCAGGAACTTGCTGTCCCAAAGCTTTAAATGACTTATGATGTACCTCTTAAGTTAGAGGAGAGAGGCAATGAAGGAGGAAGAATAAGTGGACAGGAATAATAAATGTGCTCTCTCAGCTTTTATCCTGCATGGAGGTTACAGATAGACATAAGGTTTATTTCAGGTGTTGAGATCATGAGGTTTTGTCTCCTCACCTCATCCTCCTCTGCCTCCTCTCCTTCTTCTTCAGCCTTTCGATGTCCAGCTTGGCCCGGCGCAACACGTCCGTCATCTCCGCCTCCATCGACAGGGACACGGGGGAAGAGCCGGGGGGATGTCCGGGCGCCGGGCTGAGCGTGGAGGAAGGGAATGAAGTTCGAGACGAAAGCCGAGCGGTTTGACGTCGCAACGATTCGTTCATGGCCTCGCTCTCGAGAAGCTTCGATCTGAGGCAGGAAGTCACAGAAAACAGACTTACTGGTTGGTTATGATTGGTTCCATACACTGTAATTATAACATAACGAAGTGTGAAAGGGCAACTGGAAAAAGGAAATAATTTCAACTTGAAAACTTCTGCATCACCTCAAATGAAAAACAATGTTATATAACCTGCTAAGTTCCTTCTTTTTTTACCTGCCGACAGATCCAGTTCCTGACTCAGTATCTAACTCTTTATGCCAAGCTAGCTGCTGTTGTTTCAAGCTCACCATTGACAGATGTGAGTGTTAGTAATCTTCTAATTTAACTCTCAGCAAGAAAGCGGTAAAGTGTACTTTCCAAAATGCTGAACTATTCCTTTAAAAGACAAATAATGCCTTTGGTCCTGTGTAGTTCTTAGAGTTAGTTCTGGATCTGCTGCTGATGGAGATTTTCTGAATTTGGGAATTCAGTCTGCTACTACAATTGATGACAGTCCATAAACACACCACGGAGCATAAGGAGCTCTCACCTAAGTTCTTCAACTTCTCGAATGTAGTTCTGAATGAGCGCCCCAATCTCCTCGTTGCCCTCACCTGTAGGTCACGAATAAGACTGAGTCACAGAATGATCTACATGCAATTAGATTAGAAGCAATTTAATACATGAAAGTGTCTAGACATTCGGGTTAATCTGTGTATCACATGTACCTGACTTGGTGAGCAGTGTAGTGACCTCATTGGCCAGCAGATGTGTTACACGGGTGTTCAGGTGGTCAATGGTCTCCTGCATGGCCTTCACCCTGAGGCGCAGTGTGTCGCTTTCCCTCTGCAGCATGGCGTTCTCTTGATGCAGATCACTGTAACCCTCCGAACCGTCCTCACAAGCCACGCGCTTCCCCTGCACAGAAACAACAGTCAGCATGAGTGACAGCGACCTTGAACATCAGAAGCATTAATGCTAGCGAAGAAAGTCAAAGCTGTGTAACAGAACTTATTCTGAGTCGTTGCTCCTGCACATTCTCCATGTTACATTCCACATTTTCAACGTTAATCCAAACACAGCGCTATTGTTCCAAATGGATTACACCCTGACAACTGCACTACTCTGTCTTCAAGGAGCTATTGTCAGATTCTGAAAGAAAAACACAAGAACAAGTTGTTTTGTGAGCTTGGAACAGACAGTCACTGTGTAATCCAGTCACAGTTGGCTGACATCATTATAACCAGAAGTGCAACCCTCCATTACTTCCAGACTGCAGTCACATCACATCCCTTGTTACCACATCGAGGTCAACTCACATTCACTTCCCTATAGTAACCGTGGTAACCTGCTTAACACATAATAGACTGACAATCCGGTTAACTGACTGCTCGCTGCTTGTGGCCACTGAGGTCAAAGCTGATGAAAAAGGAGCTCTTTGCTTCTTCTCACTGTTTCTTATTACATTTTCTTTTATCACAGTCTACTTTGTCTTCTAACTACGTGATGGTCCACATTAAGTAAATCATGTTACACTGAGTATGCTCAGAGCTTCTGAGGACATACGCAATGATCTAATTATCTCTCACTTCAAAGTATAATGTCGTTGCTGCACTTAATAAGTTTCATACTTCTGTTTGATAGTAAAAGACATAAATGTATGTCTTCCAGGAATAATCAATGAATTATCCTCATCATGACGTCTCTTTTGTTCCCGTCTTACCACATGATTGCATCAGTTACACTGACAGTGACGTGCTATATGCCGTGTTCAACCCGCCACTTTTCATTCCACAGACTCATCTCATGTGTCTCTATGATTTTTGAATTCTTCTCTCCCCACACCGTTTCCTGCTTTCCTCCCACCAAACATCCCTCGGCCTCTCACCGCCTTGTACTCCATCAGCTCCAACTGGAGCCTGGCTATCTCAGCACGCAGGGCGCTGATCTGCTGGCTGGTCTTGTCCTGGTTCACCACCACCTTGTTCTTGATGTTTCGCGCCCGGTTTGCGTACTTGAGGGTGTTCAACGTCTCCATGAAGTCCCGGTCTGACGGACTGACGCAGGCGATCATCACCGTCCGACTGGAAAGAGCAAAGACAAACAAGAGTGTTAATGTCATACTATCACGACAATTGTCCTCATTACTGAATAAATTAAAGGTTTTGTTTAATGTGTGAGCGTGTGTTTGTGTGTGTGTGTTTGTGTGCGTTCACCTGTTGCCGCCCAGTGAGTCCTGCAGCAGTCGAGTGAGTTTGGAGTCTCTGTAGGGAACGTGTCCTCCCTTCTTGGTCTGATCCCCTAAAGCACTGATCACATTTCCCAGGGCCAGCTAACACACACACACAAACACACACACACACACACACACACACACACACACACACACACACACACACACACACACACACACACACACACACACACACACACACACACAC
>CAAKHC010010305.1:0-10382 GCA_901007825.1 Macroramphosus scolopax | reverse complement strand
ATTATTCTGTACCTCGTCTGTATATTATTTACACACAGATGAATAAACAGGCTCAAACATGTTATTTACATTCCTTACACCCTAACGTCTCTCGGCAGCTGGCGACCAGTTCCGACACACACATACACACACACACACACAGATGCACAAGTCAAAAACTCATTACACACACACACAAGCTTCGAGGGAATTCACTCATTACACAAATTATTAAACCCACCAGTGTTAATTAGGAGCAGACTCGCACACACATTCATACACAGACAAATTCATATTGAACCCTGACAGACACAGAAGACATTGGAGCATGTCGAGGGAGGAGAATAATCTGCAAGGTGAGGGGGGGCATATGTGGGTCTTCAAGACGTGACAAATTAGATTCATATTCAGCTTGACAAATTTGAAGTTTTATTTTCATCCTCAGACATCGGGCACGTGGAAACAGTGTAGGATTGGATGTGGCGGACGGTCTGTATTTTATCTACCTATAGCCACCTGGAGATTAACACGTTTGGTCAACACCTTCACTGTAGACACACATACACAATACATGCTGCAGAAATAAAGAGTTTCCATTTCTTTTGAATTCCGCCGACAAACATCACGACGGTCAAGCACAAACTGCTCAAGGCCTCCTCATGTGCAATGATGGTAATGCTAATATCCAGTAATGCCTGATTATACAGTAATTAAACTCTGGACCGGATGTCAAATCCCGACCCACCAAACAAACCTGCAATAAATGCCAAGCCTGTCACCGATGAGCCCAGAGAACCATTAAAATCAGCTGCCAATGACAGCGAGTGCCAGTAATGCCTGCGTGTGCTCGTGCTCACTCAACCTTGAAACAAGAGGCCGTTGATAGCCGAAGAGCTCATTTCCCTAATGTAAATACTTCAATAAAGACCTCGTACGCACACACACATAAACGGAGGAAGTTAATGGTATTCACTTGAGCTGTGAGTGTTTCAGAGCTCTGCTGTCTCTCCTCTGGCACAGAACGAGCGGAGGAAGCCAGCCGCTGCGTCCACGTTTCCTTTCACGCTCTGTCCATTTATCAGAGGACAAGGCCCACTCTCATGAAAATCACTCAAGTGAGGACGATTTCAACAATAACTCTGTCTTTATTCCTGCTTCTTTTGCTCGTTATGCCTTTTCTTTTTAGCTCATGAATGCGTCACTCTGCTGTACTTCTGTCCTCTTGTCCTCATCGCCACACCGCTGCTTGCTTAGCAGCATTCCCTCAGTTTGCTGCCTATGAAAACACAGAAGCAGAAAGGCTGAAGCAGCAGAGTGAAGTTCCACTTTCATTGCTAATCGCTAATGGACCTTCCTCACTGCCTCACGTTCCTCTCTCCTTGGCTCTCGCTTTCTTCCTATTGATCTGACATAACAGAAAAAGAGTTAACCTTAACAGCTGTTTTCAATGCAAACACACAGTTAACCCCCACCCACCCATCCAGCCCCTCCCAGTGCTCAACTGATCCAATAGGTGTTGACAGAGAGCTCAACAAACAGTTGTGCTGACAGGTAGAGAACAGAAGCTCCACAGGTGACTGTGCAGGAAACACACTGATCTGTGGCCAGGTCTCTAAACCACCTTCTGATACACAGTTACAGAGTCAGGTATGTAAAGGGGTCCAGTAGATCGTTACACAGAGTTTGTGTTTGTAGACTCAGATTGTACAAAGATCAGAAAGAGCAAACCCCTGAAATGATGAAGACAACAGACTCATATTTTTATTTTCCTCTCCACTGCTCTTTTTCCGACCCTTCAGTTGAGTTTATCCCAAATAAAACCGGACTCATGCTTTGCACATACACGTTGTCCTAAAGGTCACATGCATATGAATGAAGCGGATGAATGCAGTCAAACCAGAACTCTGCTGATGTGAATGTGCCCACGTATTTATTTGTTAACCTGTTCTGCGGATTATTAAGGGTGAAGTTCATCAATTCTTACCCTGACAATGGATCCGATGGTTACGTGTTACTAGTGACTGCACACACAGATACTCATCAGAGGGCTCTGCAGGTACCCTCAGCTCGTTCTTTCCACAACTTTACTGTTCAGCAAACATCCAGACAATGTTTCCATTCAAAACTGTGATGAACCTACAGTTTGCTCGAACAGAAATGAATCCTGCTTTGCAAGGACAACCTGGCTCTTTTAGCTCGATGCCTACGCCCTGACAGTGGGAGGTGGTGAGCATTAATTTCCCCCCTGTTGTCTCCCAGCTCATTAATAACCCTTCAGCAGACGGACGAGCCAAAAACCCATCATCACGTATTCTCTGCCACTCTCACACTGCTCATTTCCTTTGTACAACAACTGATGGTTTTGCACGAGCTGCTGAAGCAAAGGCCTCTCTCCTGAAGCTGAACCTGTCCCTGACGCCATGCTGTCTAACTGTTTGTCACCAACCAGGGGCAGGAAGGGCAGACAGGCGGGATGAATCCACATCCTTTATGTAATCATTATATAGAACTGAAATAATGAACACCAGTTTTTTGCATTTTTCACTACTGTCTGAGCATTTGAAGCAGATTAATCAATAGTGAATCTAATGAGTAGTTAATTACATCCATCTGTGATTATGCTTCTAAAGAACTTCATCTTTGCTATAAGGTGTTGTCCTCTAACTCCAAGCATGTCAGTGCCTGTTGATGGTATCCGAGAGTTTTTCCTATACTGCTTCAGGATGTAAACGATCGGATTTCTCCCCACCACAGTGTCACCGTGCTGTCAGCTGCTGCTGTGCTGACTCCACACACACGCCGCAGTCTCCATTTCTAATGAAACTAAAAGTGCTACGCCATGAAATAATTCACAAACATGCCATGTCTTTTCTTTCCAGTTCCAGTAACCGAGCTGCATATCCCCCGACCAAGAAACAACCTAGACCTCACTAAATCACAGTCAGATTCCACTTAAGAAAATTCCCTTGAAGGTCTGCATGGTATGTGGTTATGTGGCTCACAAATTGGAAGGGTTAGGGGTCACAAAAACAAGCAAAACCTGAGAGACTTCACACATTCACAGTGAGCTGTGGCCAGTTCTGCCTAAAAACAAAGGAAGTTTGCTTCAATAAAAAGTCAGTCATAAACCATCTTCTTTATTTGTGGCACACAGTCGCGCTTCTCTTCCTGAAAGAGATTAACTTCATGCAACCAACCAAACAAAGATTACATAAACAGGAGCAGTGTCTCCATCTGGTTCTGTTCTCTTGGCTTGTACAGCACCTCTGATTACTGCCTGTCAGAGTTCAGATTAGAATTCACCCAACTGCCGCAGCCATGTGTGTGTGTGTGTGTGTGTGTGTGTGTGCGTGCGTGCGTGTGTGCAGATACAATAATATATCTTTTCATATGTTTTCCACACAAATACAGAGCGAAACAGGAGCTACAACAGCAAAATATCTCTATGGAAATCCTTGATGAAGGGGGAAATGCCGGCGCCCTGCTCCTTGAAACTTTTGTCACTCATTCAAAATCCCCCTAAAAATCAACCCCATTTCCACATTGAAGTGACAGGTGAACTAAATATTTTGTGTGTGTTTTCTTTCTCTGACTTCCCGTGACGATCCCGGCTGCACTCTTATCAATGTTGATGTGATCACGTCCCACTCATGTTTCCATAGCAACCTGGATAGGATCAGTCTACGCGGATTCCAAGAAAGAAGTATGAAGAAAAATAAAGAAGCTCCTTTTTCATTGGAAATCCACCACTGATTTCAGGAGGTGACTGGATCATGTTGGGTGGAGCTGATAAACACTCTTTGAACTATTTATCTCCATGCTGCACTCTCACTGTATCTGCCCCTTTCTTGTTTAACTTAAAAAAAACTAGACAGAGAAAGACGGGTACAGAAGGGAAAACGTTAACAAAAACAGTAGATGGGATATAATATGGTATTTCATGGAGATTGTCGCATGATTGACATGAAAAGCCCTGAGAACTCAGGAAATTGGTTTTGGCCTATTTTGGATTTGGAGCTCTGGGCATATCGGTGACTGTGGGATGAAATGAGAGAGGCCCCGAGGTGCAGTAGCACAGATAAAGGGGTGGCAAACCTCTGGCTGCTGACCTCGAAACTGTAGGAACAAATATTTACCAAAATTAAATACAGAATGCAGAATATTTATCTCACAAGGAGTGTTTTACATCCTTGATTTCAAATTCCGCATTTCAACAAGAGTGAATTCAGCTGACGTATCTTAAAGCTTTCATTACTTAAAGACTGTTCATTAATGGAAAACTGTTAAACCTTCTCTATGAAACGTAGACTGCACTACAGTCGGCATTTCTATACTGCTGCCCATTTAATCAGTCCCCCCATTGATTTCCTGGATCACCCGTCTGAAGTGATTCTGCACATAAAACCATCAACTGTCTCTCTCCCTCCAATCCACCACTCTCGGTCTCTCTATCCATCTCCTGCCTGATCCATCACAATCCGGTCCAAGACACTTTTCCCTTCATGTTAATGCTACCCCTCTCACAGTAATCATTTAAGTATCTGTGCATGTGTAGGAGTGAAATAATAACACACACTCTCCCACAATGGCTTGTGGAAGCAGGCCATGTGCTACAAAATCCGTCTCTCGCTTCATCATCCAATCCTCCGCATGGGCCCAACATCCCAGCAGGCTTACAGGCTGCTAGCCAAACACACACACACACACACACACACACACACACATTAGTATATGTGCTGCTCCTAAAACATGGCAGGAGAATGCGATGTCGCCTAACTGGGCCTTTATCCTACATATGAAACGTGAGAAGTCCAAGCCTGCAAACCTCTGCCAAGGCTGCAAACCCCCCATACCTGATGTATTTCTGCATGGTGTGTTTTTAACCGTAAGACAATCAATTAATGACTTTTTGTTTAACTATTTTAAATGGATTTGTTCCAAAAATGTGATGGGTTCTTCCTCAGCCCCGAGTTAAATCCCTGTGTGTGATTGTTTGGTAGTTTTTGCATTAACTTGCTAACAGAAAAACCAACCAACATACAGCCCAGATATCAGATAGACCCACAGAGTAGCAGGATAAAAGGAAGGTAACGTCAACTAAGGTGGGAGCGATGGAAGAAAAATCACTTGGACCACTTGGAAAAAACTGAGGCAGTGATGCATCAGGCGTGGGAGAGCAAGGACGATGGTACATGTTTCGGGAAGTGGGGCAGTGGGCACAAGAGGCCGGCGCTGGGCGAGGACAGCTGGCTTGCCCAGGTGGCAGGCAGACTGAGAGTGGCATCTTCCTGCCACTCCCATTTGGCATCTGTCTTAATCCGCTGACATACACAGGCTGATTCTCTCAGAGTGCCATGCCTGGCGCAATTTCTCAAGACCACTGTAACAGCTGCATAGACAGAAATGAAATGTCATGTGAGAAGTGCCCTTATTTAAGTGTTTACGTTTATGCAAGCTGTTGTTTATCTGTTTTCTGTTGAAGTCTCACTTTTAATCCCTATGGCTCAAGCACCGATAACACTAGATCCTATTCTCAAATTGCAACAGTGTTTCACATTACATCCTCCACCCAAAACACCAGTTTGATACGTAGACTTAGCAAACATTTCAAACATTACTGGTTCCAGCTTCATGTGCTGTTCTGCTTGTGTCAGTGTTAACAGAATATGTTCAGATCTTGTGTTTGGACTAATTCTAAAACTCTTCATAAAGACCTGCTGTCCAGATTAGACTAAAAGCCATATTTGTTCATTCATCTGCATTCTGCACAATCAGTGCTTTCTCCTCCATAATATAAGCCAGCCACTTCATACCATTGGTATTAATCTTATCTATCAACTAACCTCCCAGACTGGCGACCCTGCAGCCCCGGGCAGTGCTGCCGATTGGGAAACTAGCGACAGCAGGCCTCACATAGTCTGTGCTCATTGATTTGACTGGTTGTGTTTGCATGAAGTGTCGCTTGCTGGAGCACAAATGAGCAAACTAGTTCATCGATGTTAACACGAACGTTTTCTTAACCAAGCCAGACTTTGAGGACAGAGTTGTCCTACATTGTCTGGGAAAGGCGAGGTCGGCTTTTCAAGAACGATAAGCCATCAGAGGTACAATCGCTCAGCGTTTCGATCAGGAAATTATTCTTAAAAGACACAGACTGTTTACGAAGTTGAAGGCCCGACTCAACACACCCCTCTGGCCTCAATCTAGTTGTCTATTGTATTGAAAGGATGAATGGTCAACGATGTAGTGTGACAACAATGAAGGACATAGGAGATCAAAAGAGAAGGAAGAGTTCAGTGAGATCTTGTTATAGTTGTAGGTGTCAGATAACCCATTTAGTCTAAATAATACAATGGGACAATGATGTGTGGGGAAAGCTGAGCCGGTTACACATCAAAACACAAAGTGGTCAACAACATCATTGACAAAGCGTTGACAACAAAATCTGACTTTTAGAGGTCTTTACAGTGAAGGGGGCCGTACTAGTCCTACTATCCATAATAACCAGAACTGTAAAATAAATGATGATTTACGCAATTATAGAACAATTTCTGTTTCAAATTTAGCTCAAAATTTATCACCAAGCAATGCGAAAAACGTGCCACTACCTCTCCCCACTGGAGACTGGTAACAATCAATTA
This sequence comes from Macroramphosus scolopax, assembly GCA_901007825.1. Lineage (NCBI taxonomy): Eukaryota > Metazoa > Chordata > Actinopteri > Syngnathiformes > Centriscidae > Macroramphosus > Macroramphosus scolopax. The sequence goes on along the minus strand of CAAKHC010010305.1, from coordinate 3,762 downwards.
ATTGAATGAGCATCTCTCATTGTTATGAGGGCAAATCAGTCCGCCTCATCTGAGCTGATTCTGGGTCAATCTCCCCCCCGACCCACTCATTTCCTCTCCCTCCCCCCTCGTCTGCCCTGCCTGCTGCGCTACAGGGGGGAGGTGGAGGCTCCAGAATGAATCAAATTAGCTTCCTTTCTTCATTTTCATAACAGACGGCCTTGTCAAGGTCAAAGAGGTGCCAAACAGTTTCTTCAGCAGTGTGAAAGAAGAAAGACTGGCCATTTTTTGGTAGTTAAAGTCTTCTTTAACTTGATAATCTAACATTTACACAAAAAAAAAAAGAGTAAAAAGGATGTATACACTGATTTCTCGGCTGATATTCACCTTATTGACCGCCATCAAACTATCTGCCAATAAAATGCCATTTACAGCTGACAGTGGCTGATGTTTATCTACTTATAAGTGTTATCATACCCAGCTGCAGATTTGGAAATGATCCAAAAGGCGACACTATAATAGGATAATATAAGAGGAGCTGGCTGGACAGAACTCTGGCAGAAGGCTATGGTGCTGTCGAGTAACAAACAACAACATAGAAAAGTAAAAAAAACATAGTCACAGGCCAAACTCTTATCTTAATCATCAGCATCCGCCCAGAATCAGTGCATCTCCAGTAAAAAGCACATTCCAAACATGAAATATGAGACACTGCCTGTACCATGTTAGTTTTTCATATGTGGAATTTTGTTTTGCATGTGATAAACGACATATTGCAATATGTGAAATATTTTGCATCTCACACCTGGTGTGAAGTGAAAGAGTGCTAGAATATTATTTCACATCTTCTTGATAGTTTAGGCAAAACTGCTCCAAGAAACTGAAACAAGGACACAACCTCAGCACATGTACAAGAATATTTGTCTGTTGGGGTTGGCATTATTTCTCTTCTCTAAAACAGATGCATTAATACGTTTTAACACAGCTGCCAAAATACATGCATGTGTTGATATTTTTCCTTCACAAGCGCTGTGCACAGACGCTGCTGAGCTTCAGACTGCTGTCATGACTCTGCATGTCTGTCTGCCTCCCCGGAGCGCTGGTTCGTATTACCAGCAGCCCAGACTCCCACTCTGCCAGACAGCATTTAGCAGGAGGGTTAATGTAGCTGGCCGTGTAGTCCTATCCTTTCTGTCAGGTATATGCACACGTGTATTCTCCTGTAAGGATGAGTTGCAATAGCTAAAGTGACCCATTAAGAATGCTTTGACCTTGGCATGATCATTATTAGTTTAATGAAGGTAACAGCAGAGCACACAACATAATGAGCTACATCTGTCTTTGGCTAATTTACCCTTTGCTACTTGTAAATGTGTTGGTGCAGGAAGGTCTGCCAAGAAATAAAGGGTGAAAGTTATATGTTCACTAACTAACACTGATAGGAAACATCCTCGCCAGCTTCATGTTTCCAGAGCTTTCAGAAAACCTTTGGGCAGTAACATCATACTTCTATAGGCTTAAAGTTTTTATCTGTGCGAAGAAAACTGCACCAGTACTTATTTATATATGATTAATAAGACAAAGTATAATGTGAAACGTGTCACAAGGATTTCTTTACAGACCAAATGTTCCTGTTTTATGGCCCAAAACATGACTTTTATAAGTTTACAGTCACTGCTTCCAACCTGAAGATCAGATGTCGGCTCTCTTTAGCAAATAAACCCCATTATTAACTCTCTGCACTCACCCAGTCGACCACCAGTTAGCAGACAACGTTAGCCTCTTGCTGTAAACATTTAGAAAGCCAGATATTCTGTTAAGAAGTTAGCAAAGTGAATACTGGACATGGTAACTTGTCAGTAGGTCAGAAACACGACGAATGAATGCTAACTGTCTCCGCCTGTGAATGTGCAATGTTTGCTAACAATTGGCTTGTCTGGAAGTAAAGCCAAAAATGAATACATTAATGCAGGTTTAAGTGATATTCTGAGCTACTAAGTTAGCTGTTTCTCAATTGCTTTCATGCCCCAAATGCAATTCCTCTCCTCATAGGTGTGTGATGTTAAAAGACAAGTGCTAGTTTCTCGTTAGCACAGAGTTAGCATGAGTGTAAGTCAGTCCAGCCAGTGTCCTACATCATCGCCCTACACTCTTCATCACAGTGTTTTATCAATAGATCCTATTTCCATCTTTGTGAGTATTCTATGTATAAATACATTTCAGTTCATTCAGCAGCTTAGAAACTGAATTAGGCTGTTTTAGAGTCTCGCCCTGCTGCCATTCAAAACACAAAACAAACTCAGAGACACAAACTCCTGCAGTGATTAAGCTACTTAGCAATGAAGGTGATTAGGAGCCAGCTGGCCACACACACACACACACACACATACACACACACACACACACACACACACACACTGACAGAAGCTCCACTGAAGCATGCACGTCAACACAAAGTACACAATCTGGCACTACATCAGAGATATAACGGAGACCAGATATCTTTTGTCTGGTCTAAGAATGTTTACACTTCCTCAATGATACGTAGAAACACTTCGTCAACAGCAATAAGAAAACTGTTGAATGAAATGATAGTTTCATTTCAATACATTAAATGCAAGAGTTCAACCTACTTTTTCTTCTGATATTTAGTGATCAAAATAATAAAAAGTTATGAGTATTAACTGAAAACATGTTATCCTGATCATTTTTCTGCTATATCACTAACTCCTCGCTAAATTCTATCCAAATATCTCTGTTCAGGAATAGCGCATGAGGCAAAATATAATACAGCTAAAAAAAACATTGCAAATCTGGATAAATCCTCCTCAGGTGGACACACAGACAGAAAAGGCACAGTAAAGCTGCTCCCCAGAAACGCTGACAGTGTTCAATTCTCCAAGAGGCATTTGAGAGTCTTCGGAGGAAAGATGTGTGAGTTTAAGTCAATGTGTTAAATGTGATTAATATGGGCTGAAGTTACATTTCTACTTCACCGATTAAATCATTTAGAATAAAAAATCAACATTAAAACGGATGAATAAACTTAGTCTTTCTCCCTTCGTGGGAATATGGAAAACACATGCAGCTGTGCCCAAATTATTCATACACACAATGCTCAGACGTACACCCACATGTGCACACACACACATGGATTCACCCATGCAGACACACACTCATTGTATGTTTGGCTAATATTTGCATGTTACAGCAGCCCCTTCTGAGGACACACACGTGTCCCCCTCCTCCTCCCCTTCACCCCTCTCTCCTCCCCCTTTCTTTTTGTTGTTGTGAATCGCAGGAAGTGTTGCTCTTTTTAAGAAGATGGAAAAGAGTTCATTAAACAAAGAAAAGCACTTTACACGTCTTTCCTCTCCACCTGCTCTCTAAAAATATAGCCTGGTCTTCATCCATTTATTCTTAAATGCTCTCCTCTGGCTCAGTGTGACTTTATATCTGAATGTTTGTCCATTAGTATGTGTGTGTGTGTGGGGGGGGGGGATGTGTGTGTGTGCATGTGTGTGCAAACTCAGCACAGAGCACAAAGACCTGCAGTGACATCAGAATCATTTACACTGCGTCCTCTGTCTACGCTCAACCGAGAGGTGCTCTGTTAAAAGGGCTTCTGCTTTAGTTCCCCCCCTCTGTCTCACACACACACACACACACACACACACACACACACACACACACACACACACACACACACACACACACACACACACACACACACACACACACGTGACCACAACAATGTCGACATACTTATTGGACAAATCAAAA
>CAAKHC010010304.1:55873-109867 GCA_901007825.1 Macroramphosus scolopax | reverse complement strand
ACTTGGTTTTTTATTTCCTTTCAAATCAAAACGTTTCTTCCGTTCAGTCCTTCATGTTGTTTCTGTTCTGCAAATAACTGTTGTGCCTTTATATGTGACTAAACCTTCACCTCTTCTTATTCTATTCTATCTTAGAGACTTAGAATGAAAGGTGTTGTTTGAGTGTTTGAGTTCAGCGAACACACGTTCAATAAATATCAGTTTACTTTCAGGTTCAGGAGGAAATCTTCCTTTTCCTCCGCTGGAGTCCCGTCGAAACGCTTCCCCAGTATTTACATTACAACGAGTGACTCGACGTCTGTGCCAGAGTCAAGCGGTTTTACAGCTGTCAAACGTTGTCCTTTTGTGTGTCACCGCCATCGTTGCGAAGCAGAAACACCATGTTGGACCACTGCAGCTCGTTGTCGGCCAATATGCCAGGCTTTTTTCCCTGAAAGAAAACGATCCCATTCCCTTCAGACTTGCGTCAAATTAGGCAACAATTTACAGCTTAGCACTTAAGAACTTCACCATTTGCCAAGAAAGCAGCAGCAGGCCACACTTGCCAGTTAGCGGTGCTGCGCTGTGGCAATTGAAGTGGAATATTACTCTCGCCTCTGAGAGAGCGTCGGAGCAAAATCATTTTGTTTTTCGCTCCGAGCTTTTTGGATGAAGACTTATAAAGAGATGAAACTCTGCCACTCGACTCCGGGACCTCTGGTCGCGTTCTGGAGCAAACGGCTCGACGGGTAATGGCCATGTGGCCACGTGCCAGCCTGGATCAAGCGTTTTTTGTGCACTTGTTGCTGTCTGCTCATAGATGTTTGCTCTGCTGGCAAACTTGTGTTTCACTCCCGGGGAGGACTAATCTACTGCAGCGGGCAAACTCGAAGCAAAGTAAAACAAATAGAACACAATGTTCACTATTTCTGAGGAAACATTTATGCAACAGGGTTGACAGGAGTCTCGTTTTTCACAAGCTGTTTAAAAAGGGCCTCGACTCTAATCGTTCCACTGGATTCTGTTTGTGTTTGTAAGATGACAACCGCGTGTTTACCAAATAACATCTCCCTTGTAACGTTACACCCCGGCCTCCCCCCTCTCTGAACAGCAGGAACTCAGTTTCTCTCCGGCTCAGCACAGAAACAAGGTTTCATTCTGAGTGTGACGGCGACACGATCAAAGACGTGAATGTACGTTTACGATGAAACGTCAGTTATTGTCTCATCTGGAAGACGTCTACTGAAGTCATTGGAAATAATTCATTTTTAATTTCTAGGAAACTTAATCTGAAAGGTCAAACTCATAGCAGTTAGTTTTTCACTGAATTTCATGTTCCTCGTGGGTCTTGATGATCTGAGCTGCTCCTCGGTAACACGCTGCAGCTGCTGTTGGCAGAGACGAAACAACAAGGGAGTGAAGTTTAAGAGAAAAACAAAACGGATAATGTGGTTCATTACCATTTTAATCTGATCAGCAGTTTCTGTTAGCTCTTGTCTGTGTGACCTGCAAAGAGTTTAATCCGGTTTTTCCAGTTATTGAAGTTAATAAACACACACACACACACAGGTTTGTTTTCACTAACTGAAGGTTCCAGCGAAGCTGTGAGAAGAATGCGTTGTTATCTTTATGTCCTTACTGGAAAAGAAAAAAAAAAAAAACAAGATTTGAGGATATGTGAGTACAAAGAATGTGACGAGTGTTGATGGAAAAAAAAAGGAGAAAAATGTCACCTGGCCAGAAACAAAACACACAAGGGCGTCGCACCATAATATCTGATTCAAAACCTGCTGAGTTTATATACCGAGGTTGATCCATGCAGCAGAATAGGATCTTAAAAGATAATTACACATGTTAGTGCATGAAATCATGGAGAGGGAGGAAGTCAATACGGTTTCTAGGTTGAGGAGATTTACGTAGCTCTCTTGCGGTGGTTCACAGTTAAATGTGGAAAATATAAATCGGATGGAAATCGGCTGTTTCTGCAGATCTTCATAGAGAAGATCTTCCATGTTTTATGTTCTAAAGTATCTCAAACTTTCCTACGGACGGCTTTTCTAGCGATTCTTCCTCTGCCATGGGAACGACTCCCTTTCCGTTACTTATTCTCGTTTCTTTTTCCTTCTGTTTTATTCTTCCATTTGACATTTTCGATGCGACGGATGCTTAAAAAAACAGTGTTTTCTTTCGACTGTAACAATACAGTTCACCTCGGGATTATAACGTTCATCACAGTTTGATCCTCAATCCGAGTCAGCTGCAGACCCCCGGTCACACACATCTAAGAAGAATAGCAGCATTTCTAAACAGAGCCGCATAAGGCAAAGCCACATGTTCCTATGGCCCTGCATCCAATAAGGTCTTGTTAATGGTAAATTGGATGAGTGTGTGTCCAATTCTCAGTTTCCTCAGCGGAGTCTCAGCAGCAACAGCTGCTACCAATGGCGAAGCAGCCTTTTTCACACAGCCCCCCTCATTCTGCCTTGTGACTGAGGGCTTTCCAAAATAAGCCCATACACATGCAAAAATAGATAAATGGACATCTATTGCAAAGGGCAGTGGATTTAAAGAGAGGTCCGTCCGGGGCGGACGGCTGGCAGAGATGAAACCTTTCATTCAAAAACGTTAAATGGGCCAGTGAGGCAGTAAAATGAGTGATGCAGCCACATGTACGATACATGAAATGTATACCTGCAGGCCGTGTCAGTAACAGAGCTGGATTGTGTCTGATGACAAAGATATAATAGGACAGAAGAAGTCATTCATTTCATGCAAAACGCGTTTTCACTTTTCATTTGAAGCGTTTTTTTGGGGGTTTTTTTTGCATTGTTGCTGCAGTTAGTCAAACACTCAGTGGACGACTGTACCATCAGCTGGGCTTCATTTCCTAAAGTTTTATGATTTTGCTTATTGCCAGGGTTAGGAATTACAATAATACCGTTATTTCAAGGCGGATTCTGTTGCGAGTATTTGATACATGTACAATGAGCTGAGGAAAACTAAATGTATTGTATTGTATTGTATTAATATAAAAGTATTGACATAGCATCCAATCACAAGCAGAGCAGCTAGCATGCACAACGCTAGCGCCACAGACTGGATCCCAAAGAATTACCCACATTAGCTGACATGCTAATGAACAAATTGAGCTTCTTTATGGTTTTACTAAGATCATTTTGTCAGCTTTTAACTTTTGATGTCATACCAAGCTGTAAAGCTACGGATATAAAAAATAAACCTTCAACTAAATGATAAGAAAAGCAACAGTTTCAACAAATTTGTTGCAGAAATATCGACTGAAGTTAGCATGCTAACTAGTTAGCAGCATGCTAAGTTAGTCCTTGTCTGTCCTGTCTAATAGAACTTAGTATCTAATAGCGTGTAACCGTAGCGTCGGGTCTTCATCAGTCTGTTATGACAGAAAGTATCATAACGATGGCTGAACTTCTTGGACGGTTACCAGTATTACCACCATAGCTAATTGAAAGGTTGATCGCCATGACAACTGAAGCCGACATATCTGTCATTAGTGACGAGATTGTCATGAATGACAGCGGATCTCAGTGAAGTAACGGGAGGGACGGAGGCATTTGAATACTTCAGTATGTGTAATGTACACTAGAACATTGAGATGGGATATAACAACCACTCTCCATAACAATGATTGTCCATCTCACAATGTAAAACTGAGTTGGCTCCATTACTGAGCAGATTCTGGGTCCAGATGACGTCACCAACCGGGATGTTTTGGCTTCATTGGCGTAAAGTTGAAAGAATTTGAGGCACGTTGTCCAGATATAATATACAGTCTCCAGCCTGAAGCAGTATTAGCAAAGCTATAGCAGGCGAGGTTGAGTTCCCTAAACCATCAGATAAACACACTAGCAAGCGGTACGTTTCTTTTAAAGGCGCATGCCTCGAGGCAGTTGGAAAAGAGGGAGGATGACGACTAAATTTAACTGTATTGTGGACAACACATCCGACCGAAGCAGGTCAGTCTCCGGCCCGGACACAGAGAGCCGGTGGTGTTCTTTCATCTTGGCGCGTATCCCACTGGAAAGTATGTTCAGTCCAAGCTGCCGCAGCCAATCAATGCCAGTGTGTCTCCACTTTGCTGTAAACACGACACCTGCTTCCCGAAAATATGTTCTGAATAAAGTGATGATGACATGATAACACATATTAACACCTTTTTCCGCTGGCCTCATGTTGCTGTTATCTGCGTGTCTTGTGTTGCGCGCGCTACTTTAGTTAAGCTCTTGTATGTATCTTAATACATCTGTACGTCCAGTGTAAATAGTTTTCAGTTTATTTTAACGGTCTGTTTTAATCGATGCGTTGAAGCTACTCACATTATACAGCCGACACTGCAAACTGATCTGTTGTTGGTGCAGTTGGTCTGTTAGCAGGTCGGGTGGAGCGTGGGCTCAGGTGGAACCCATCAGATTTTGGAGTTGATCTGATTCACGGGGCAGATTTACAATGAAAATATTTATCTTTATTTACCATTGACAGATAGGACATTGTATAGAAACATCCTGTGTGAGGTGTTGAAGGAGAAATACGTATGCAGGCCAAAAACCCCGATCTGGCCCCGAACCGTCATGTCTCCACTTCATACCTTAAGAGTGAGTCATCGTAGCATAACGACCCGCGGTTCTACTCCGATCTCTCTCTGGAGGTCCTCAGCCGACGACAGTCAGTCACTGTAGTGCAAAGAAGCTACAGCTGTAGCTCAGGGCTGCGCCTCCACTCATGGCGTCTCTTTCTACTGAGCTCCTCACCCAGCTGCAGCGATGAAAATGGGACGCTACTGAGCTCAATTTGTGGCTCGAGTTAGCGTTTCCTCTTCCTTACAATAGCGCCGAACTTTCTGCTGATCGTTGCCCCCTGTTGGTTTGGAGGGTAAAATATGAAGCGATTGCTTAAAGTGTTTCTTCGACGTCTGTGGAGTTCATCCTCTGAGGAAGAAGCTGCAGTCCTGCTACTCATGTTCATCTCAATACACTGACCAGTCTACTTTATGTATGAAGGCATTGCCACAGGCCTCACTTACATCACTGTATGTTCAAACACAGACGTGTTCATCAAATTATCATCGTCATCTGAGTGCACGTCTAGTGTACTTTTAGTCTTATTACTGTGATTTGTACCCAGTTTTAGTCTTTCATCTCTACTAGAAGTCCCTCGTTTACACAGTTGATTTTATATTATATATTTAGTTTTCCTTTTATTCCTTCTACCTTTTCTTATGCATCCTCTTAGGTATAATTTTAGATTGATTTCATATGATGACATTCTAGTTTCATGGCTGTTACATTTTTCTCCTGGAGCTTTTCCCGCTCTCCCTCTGTTATAACAGTAGGATTCGGGAACAGGCAGGCAGTGAGTCCAGGACGGTTAAATCTCCATAAATCCTTCCACAGTGGCTTCCCTCTTCAGACTCCACTGTACAATATCTGTCTTCATCTAAGGGAGCACAGGCCCAGCCACCTGCTTTTCCTCTGTTCACCCCCTCCCTCCTCGCTTTGTGAACTTAATAAAAGCTGCCATTAAGCAGCGCTTCATCTGTTTGGGCCCTAATCTGCCTTATAGGCATCATGTGACCACATATGCAGCGCACACCTGTCGTATCTGTTCCCGGCCCAGACTGTTGCCTCTTCTCAGCGCTCACACTCTCACTCAACCTGTTCCTGGCACATCAACCGACTGCACGTCAGCGATGGCCGACATGCAGGCAAAGCCACCACGCACATTACTGGTGCTCAGGATAAATGTTCCTTGGGAAAAGGTACATAATATGCATATGCTGAATGATGTGTCTGACTCTTTGTAGCAACTCAAACAGACATCGACACTGAAAACAGGCCTAAATAGTATGTTTTTATTTCACTGAGTGAAAAGCTCAATCTTAGCATAAGACATGCAGAAACAGAAGAAAAACATAAATATAGCACAATGAAGATGAACAGCACTGGATACAATTGGGAATAAGAATAGAATGAATAGTGCTGAGGACAACAAATTCAAGTAGGGACTTTTTAGAAAATTGATTCATTGTCTACTTTTCATATAAAATGTCTCATAAATTGAGCCAAATTGACCGCGAACAGGAGATGATGGCTTTTAGTCCGAAAGTGCAATATATTTTACAAAATGTTTATCCACTCTGCTGCAGTAAGCAGGCGGCCTTCATATTACATTTTCCAGCAGTGGGAATATATCTGAGTTTATATCCAACCACTTTTTTATACCATCCTTTTTATTCTGTTAATTAAAACAGTAAAACGATCTGTCGTTTCGACAGCAGCCTATGCAAGATTTGGAGGTCGTTTCCGTCTGGTTTTTGTGTAATATAATTTTCGTGTTTATTTTTTTTTCCTGGTAGATTATATACAGGATGCCAGCTGGCTGACAGATGGTGATGCCTTTACCCATGTTTTTTTTTTTTTTTTTTTTTTTATAAAAAAGAAAAAGAAAAGAAAAAACCTCACAAGGAAGCAGGAGGAAGGACAAGAACAGCTGTAGACGAGAGGACAGACATAACTAGCACACCGGCCACTGGGTGACACGAGGGAAGTGGGAGGAGAAGTTAGCACACGGCTCAAAGCAAATAAAAATGGACTGAAAGAAACAAATGTGCCCTGTTAACACTGAACAAGACATAGTGAGCCATCCTGTTAGCAGTAGCAGGACTTTAAATCTCCCGAATGGTCCTCGGCTCTGATCTTGTTCTCGCACCAGAACGTCAAGCATGAACGACGGGCGACCCCGACAACAAATATTGTTGATTCCTCAACCCGCATGAATGCAGATGTTTTTTTTTTTTTATTATTATTATTATTATTATTATTATTTTCCAAAATCTGTGACAGAAAATCTCCCAGTTGGATTTATGGCGGAACAAAGCAGGGCACAAGGTCATGAAATATGAATCGAAGCTCTGAGCAGCTGGGACGGTGCCACAGGTCTGTGTTCTTACAGCGGCAGCCGATCTCTCAGGGGGAGACACACAAGCACGCATGCACACACACACACACGTACGCACACACACACACACACATCCGTAGTGTCAGTGAAGGATAGAAAAAGAGAGAGATCTCACTGCTGTGACCTTTGGCCCTGCTTGTGTCCAGCAGCCTCTTTCCCCTCTACATGTGACCCAGAATGTCCCAAAAGGCTTAAGCACTATCAAGCACTACATATGTACTCTTATAATAATTATAGTTTCTTTATTTTCAACTTTATACAAATCCTGCAATTGTACAGCCACACACACACACATACATACACACACACGCACACACAAATACACTAAATTCAAGTGATTAACGTCTCCCAGCTCCTACAGTTATCCCAGCAAATGATGAGAAAACAAAACAAATGTGGGAACGTCTCTGCTTCGCAAGAGAGTCCCGGGAGACAGTTCAGTCTGTGAACGAGGCATGCCCACAGCAAACTAAAATATAAACCAAGAATCTCAATTAATGAGGAGGAAAAAAAAAAAAGCACACAAAGAAATGACAAATGAATAAAACAAGTTGTTAAATAAAACAGAACAAATGAATTCCAATCAGTGTATTTGAGTTTGAGCTTCTGACATATTTTAAGAAAACAAATATCATGTGAGTATCAGAACGGAACCCGCCAGTGATATATAGCATGAACACGTTTGTCCAAAAACCTGAACTAATTAAAAAAAAACATCACGCACACAAGCAAACTATGATGTTGTTATTTGAATTTTAAAATTTTTATTAACCATTTGTCCTTTTGTACTGTTTTCTTTTTAAAGGAAGCTGTTCATCAAAGAGCATTTTGTTCATATATAGTTATTTTTTTACAGAGGAAAATACTGTACAACCTTTTTTTTTTCTTCTCAAAACAATATCTGGAGGAAAATCATCTACACACATTATTATTCCCTATATTATGATCATTTATTTCCAATGCCAAGCTCAGGACATAATTTATGATCAGTGTGTCGAGTCCTCAGTCGTACATATTTGCTCGATATAAACCAGAGTGATTCTTTGACAGATTTATAATTTAGTTCTACAGTAAGAGCATTGCCGTGAACGTCTTTTAAACATTTAAATCACAGTCCGTATTAGTGTTTCTTATTAGGGCCCCCGTTTTTCTGGCGTGCCCATTTTCTTATTTGTCAGCCTGTCCAATCACAGAAGCAAAAAAATAAAAACCAGTCTTTAAATAAATCACAAAACAACAGTTCTTTGTCACACTAACATCTATTTGTGCATTAAAGCAAAGTGAACTAAAACAACAACCTTAAAGCAAATTTCCCTGTTAAAAGATAGATTTTTTTTTTTTCAGACGGTAAAAATGAAACTAAAAAGTGCAATAACACCCTAGAAATTCTCATTTGGAAGGTCACATAAATATTAAATAAAAACCGTTACAACAGGAGCTCAACCACAGCCATAGTGAATGGAAAACAAAATGCCGTTTTCGGTCTGTACATTTTCAACATTAAATACACTCCCCGACGCTCTCCCTGTCATCTCGCCGCTACATGTGAGTGACTCATCGCTTCCTCTGGTCAGTCTGACCCCCTCCCTCCCCTCCCAGCCGCCTCGCCGGTCATTAATCACGACCTCGTCTGCTCACAGATCGATATGCTTCTGACTAACAACACAACAAAACATAGTAATGCAAAGATGCAAATGGTAACAAAAATATTTTTAAATACACTCATGAGTTATCTGTCTGTCGTCATGGTATCCGTCATGGTCAGCTAGTATAAAAGTGCACTATCCACACACAAACCTGATTCCTCCACAGGGGGATTCAATTACAAGGGTTGAGCTTGATTTTAGTGCTAGTCGAACATTTCTAGCAGGATGTCAGAGAGAACTGTTGAGACCGGCGGCTTGCTGGACACCCGGCTGCAGCTGAGACTGACCAAACAGTTAATTCCACATGTCATTGAGAACAAAAACATCTGAGAGGGATTAGAAAACCTTTTTCCTCTCAGTGTCCAATAATAATAATTAATACAGAGAAAAGATCAAATGTTTCCCCTTAGTGATTCACTTCCCTTTTTCCATGTTCGCACAGCCCTGCAGTTCCTGTCGCCTGTGCCGTCAATTTCTTTTTGTATATCATCACTCACACACACGCACACACACACACACACACACTTACATATATAGTTATATAGAGAGATTTGTTTTTGTTTTTCTAAATTTTTTTCCACACAAAAAAGTGAAAAAAAAATAAATTAAAGTCAAACATGCACGCACACACAAAGACTGATGTGTAGTAAAATGCTTTACATTGCCGCCCCGTGTGTAAAACAGGGCCTAATTCTGTGTGTCTTCGTTCATATTTTTTAATGCATAATTGAATTAATAATGTTGGTCATCTTGTAAACATCATAATAAATCATTTTGGGCCGTCATTTTCTCCACGCTGCGTTTTGTTGTCATCTGAAGTCTCTAAACATGATGAATGAGGCCACTTTCTTTCTTGTTTGTTCATAGTACACAGGGTTTGTATTCAGTTCCTACAGTCACTCTTCGTTTCCTTTCTTTTTTTTTTTTCACGGGTCAGCGTCTTGCTTTTCCAGTTGGGAAGTATCAGTGTGGTTAACGGAAGCATGAAAACTCTCCCCATTGTCCTTTTCGCCGTCGGGCCCGGCTGTTGAATCGTCATTCGAGTCAGTGTTGAGATCCTCTTCTGCCTCCTCGTCTTCATCATCGTCGTCTTCTTCCTCCTCCTCTCCGTGCGCCTCCTCCTCTGGCGACAGGTCGTCTTCGGCCTCTCCAGATGTTCCTGTGGTGTCGTCCTGAGCTGCCAGGAGACCCATTGGGGGCGTGAGGTTCTGGCCGGGGGGGCCTCGCAGTGCATCGTGGTGCATCTTCTTGCTGAGGTCCAGTGAATCACTGAGACCAAGACCGACTGCGTTCTTGAGGAAGAACAGGGAGGTTCTGGTGTCAGTGCCCAGGTTGAGGGAGCTGTCCAGGCTGATTGACGGTGGATACAGGTGGTTATACTCGGATCCAATGCTGCTTGTTGAGTAGAGCATGGAGGGAGTACTGCTATTAATGTTGTGGGACAACCCATGGAGGCCAGCAGGTGAGGAAGTCGAGACGCCCATAGAGGCTGGAGCGACTGCCGACACACTTCCACCGAGGTGCTGCGGCCCTTCCTGCTTGGGCGACACAGACGGCAGCTCTCCCCGCTCCTGCTTCTCATGCTTCCGCTTGTGAGAGTCCATCTGTGACATGCCCACCACAGTGTGCTTACACTCAGGGAAGGTGCAGTGGAAATGGGAGCATTTGAGCTTATATTTGCAGTCGGGAACCTCACAATCAGCACTGGAGCTGAACTGGCAGAAGCCAGCGGCGCTGATCACATCTTGCTTGCCATGGTGCTTGCGGTGGGCTGTCACCTTGGTGCTGTCAGTGCAGCGGAAGCCACAGCGCAGACAGTGGAAGTGGGTGCTGTTGCCTGAAAACTGGCAATCAGGGAAGTTGCAGCTGAGTGTAGATTTGAATCGCTTGAAGTCGTCCAGGACCAGGTTGTCCACTCGGTCGTGGTGCTGCGCATGCTTGTACATGTGGGTGCGGCCGCAGAACTTGTAGCCGCAGTTCTCACGTGTGCAGTGGTAGTGGGTCACCTTCAGGGAAAACTGGCAGCTTGGGTCCTTGCAGTTCTCGTACAGGTCGTAGCGTCGGAAGCCCTCCAGCATCATTCCCTCATCCAGCATCTTACGTGACGAGGCGGTCTTACGGCGCTTTCCGTAAGGTGACATGTCCTCGATGATCCAGAAGCGTTTCTTTGCTCCAGTGGCCGTGGGAATGGAGATGGTGTTGCCTGAAGGAAAGAAAGGAAGCACATTAAAGTATAATCAGTTGGTTCACAAAGTAAAACCCGCAAACTACATAATCACATTGTGAGATCGTCCTGGTTGAAACACTAATGTGCGACCTTACTCAGCCAGAAGTGGTTCACAGCTGAGTAAGCACAGAGAGCCACAAATTTTTACTCCTAATACCCATAATGATTAAAGGAGGGGGAAAATGATAGATTGACTTTGGAACATGACACTTTTACAGGGTGTCTCCAGCCTCCAAACAGAGGCGGAGCTGTGGGTCTTAACCAACCCTCTTATCTCCATGTTAGTTTATGAGGAGCACCCACCTTTTGTAACACCCTGGGGTCAGTGCTAATGATGTGATCACTGTTCTGCAAGACGGGAAACAGTAGGCCTTGATAAAATGTGCGGCGTGATTAAAATAAGGCTGCTGATGCAGGCTTGTTAATGGGGGCTAAACAAGGCCCAGGTTTCATACACAGACACCAATTTTACTGCTCTATCTCTAAATCATGTTGGAACAACAAGTCCAGTAAGTTTGCACATTTGTCTGTTACTGTATGCACTTCTCATCATTTCAATATAAATGCATGCTGGAAAGGCGACTTTCCACAATGATACTGCAGAGAAGGCTGGATCACACAGTTAAATGCTGCACAGGACTCATTGAGAGTGACAGCTGCAGTGTTGGTTTGCGCCGGGGATAAGTACCTGCAGCATCCTGCACTATAGGGACGTCATTTTTAACCGGAGACGGAGTGGCAATGATGGGGCTGAAAGCTGGTGTGTTGGTTGGCATGACAACACTCCGAGTGGCTCCCAGAGAGGCGCTGAGCAGAGAGTATGATAGACAGGATGGAGAGAGGAGGTATGGGAGTGAGGGGAGAGGAGGTCGGAGGAGAGCAGGGGACAGGGATGGGGCCTGGGACTGGAGGCCAGGCTGAAGAACGTAAGGAGGAGGTGGCAGATTTGGTGGAGGAGGAGGGGAAGAAGGAGGTGCATTTTGGGTAGCGCTAGTGTCAGCAGGGGTGGTAGGAGCAGAGGTGTTGGCGGGGCAGCCTTGTCCTGGAGAGACAGGTTGACCGAAGAGGGTGAAGGACAGACAAGACGGGAAAAAACATACAGAGGGGTACACACACACACACACAAACAGGGATCAAAACCCACACACACGCACACACACACACAGGGATGGGAGGAAAAAAGGGAAAGATAAGAGAATGATACAAAATGAGGCCCATCCAAGACAAGTAACCCAAACACCAGCCAAAACAACAATGATGAGAGTTGTGGATAATATTGGCAACACATGAGAAATGTGAAATCACAGGCAGAATTTTGAAAAAAGCAGAGGAGAATCCATTTCTACAGTACGTCGGAGGAGAAATAGACTGTTTCTCCTTCCTTTCTCCCAGAGCTGAACCCACTAAAAGTGCTATAGTAGACATAAAGCCACGGGGGTGATCTCAGGCCAAAGGGAAATGTAATATGATACAAAGTGCAATAACTCAAACCAGTGATGTAGAAAATGTACGTTTTATGAGGATGACCAGGCAAACTGCAGAATGACTCAGAACATAAGAATACAGCATTGTCATCACCCCCATATATGATGAGTGATGTGTCATTACGCTCACGTCTGTAACTATTAAAACAGGATTTGATGATGATGATTGATGCATGAAATGACAAGTTTCTGGTTTTCCGGTTAGATGAGTAAAGTGAACTCAGTACAGCTTGATCTATGATGTGGAAATCAAGAGTACAAAACCTGTATTACATGTTTCAGCTGTGAGATTCTATACTGAAGCTCCACATGCATACACTGGAGTGTCTTGGATGACTCACCTGCTGGGGAGCCATCATTGCCTACAGGTGTGCTGGTGCAGCTGCGGTCTTGGTTGGAGGACTCGGAGGAGATGCCTAAGGGGCTGCCCCCTCCTCCCATGTAGTCCATGTAATCATCAGGTTCGTCAAAGCCAGCAGAAGAGAAGCTGGAGGTCACACCAGGCTGGCTTGCCATGGACCCAGACCCCATGCCATGCATGTCATCTGCCCTCTGCCCGCGTGGCATTAACTGGAAGACAGAAGAAAAAAAAATCATCATTACGAAAGAATATTTTAAACACTCGTCACAACATGTGATTATTGCAGGTGTTGGCTGTTGGCGTACAACCAAGCATTTCTTAAGACATCACAAGTATTTTGAAAGAATGAACCTCATACTTCTGTCATTATATGAAGGCTTCAAAATAAAAGAAAAGAACACCAGAACCAGAAATCCCTGTACTGTACCACATGAACCGAAGAGGTTAAGGCAAGAGACAGAGTACACTCGATGTGTCATCAAAAGAATGTCACGAGTGAATTGTTACTGACTGGTACGACAGGATGGGAGCCGTATTCTCAGTTTTACCCATGAAAGAATTAACTTGTTATTTTATACCCTGCAGCCGACTCACAGAACAGGAAGCACGACAACAAGAGTACAGAAACTCTAAGGGTTCTACAATGAGGAGACCTCATTATTTCCTGGGCTTAAATAATGAAAGACAGGTGATCTCATTATATTATTATCCAAAAATATGAGTATAAATCTAATTTAATTAAAAGGCCTTTTGCAGCAGTTTTTTTTTTATCAGATACTCTTAGTAGGAAATCACTTTTTCTCTCATTTGTCTCTCCTTAGAACTCAAAGATCTCCTGCTGTGCTTGTTGTTGGCTATATTATTCATTCATTTGAACAAAAATCCATTTTTAAATGTTCACTAAGATGTGGGTAAGTATTAAAAATAGACTACAAGATCTTAATCATCTACAGAGCAGAGAAATGAACAGCAGCTAGAACACAATAAATACTGTCCCACCCATTTTCTCTCAGCAAATGTGTGTGTGTGCGTGTGTGTGTGTGTGTGTGTGTGTGTGTGTGTGTGTGTGTGTGTGTGTGTGTGTGTGTGTGTGTGTGCATTCGTTGGAATGTTTTTCAATAAAGCATTCAACACCCGGGTGAGTTTTCTAGATAATTACCGTTTTCAGAAAGGCATGTGTCATATGTCGCAATATGTACCTGGGACGGGACTCTATCAAAGTTCTTCCCCAGCATTCGCCTCATGTGTTTGCGTGCGTGCGAGGTCATCTGGTGCTTGAGCAGGAAGGAGAACTGGCAGCCGTCGCGGATGCAGTGGAAGTGGCTGTTGACTTGGTTGTACTTGCAACCTGCAAAAGCACAACAGTTTTGTAAATGCTTTGTTTTCCAGAGTCGTTTATCTTCAGCTTCTTTAGAGGCGTCTGAGAGCAGCTGCTGCGCCGAACACGATGTCAGTCCGTGTGACGCTGTCGATGATTAGATGGAATACAAAGCGAAATATTCTTAGACTTTTTTTCTTTTCAATTCATGATATAGCTTTTACAAAAGAGGGATCGGTTATGAAAGTGTTTCAGAGTGTACATGTAGGAGGAATATTAGATCATCGTGGTGTCACACTGAGCAAGTCAAGGCTTCTGTGAACTAAACCTGTGGAGCTCTTTTATTACACTGACATGCTTTATTCAATTAGGAATTTACATAAATAAATTCTCATTTTCTGTGCGCCAATAATGCACACACCCCTGCAAACCAAAGTAAATATACAATTATTGCCATATTAAATTCATTTTTCAAAGTATCTCCATTGTCATTTTCTTTTGTTCTCTGTCGTACTGCAGCCGGCTTCGTATTCTTCTGTTCTTTTCTGGTGTTTTAAGCAGCCTGGCAATAATTGCTTTATGATTTCAAATTAAATGAATGTTCCGTTTTGTGTCTGATAATCAAATACCATTATATAAAAGCAGGCAGAAATAATTGAAAGACTAACATGCTGGGCAGGTGCTAGCATGTCAGTAACCATGGCACCCGGTTATGAGAGCACAACAAGTCTGTGTCATCAAATACCTTTTGCGCACACAAGGTTTTTTAAACACGCAAAGTTGAGCAAATAACACTAACCCCCGTGACATGCAGCGTCTTTTGTGAGACAGAAACCAGGTAACATCATCAGCGGTGTTCAGTTTAATGTGGCTGCCATGGATACTGGCAACCCATCAATTCTTTATGACTGGAGTGCTAGCGATGGTAATCCTTTCTGTTTTATTCCCCCCAGCTCAAACAATACAGTTGGCAGATCAGGCTGGGGACAAAAAACAGCTGTTTCGGGCCTGTTTTTGTTTGCTTTGTTTCTGCATTCTGAAAAGCTTGTGTAACCGCCTGAAAAAAACAGATCACTTTTAATTCATTTCTGTGCGATGGCAGCGGCGGCTGTGAGGCGCAGCTTCAGAACATAAACAGGCTAAACCAGACAAGCTGGATAATTAACAAACACAAACCTAATTGCTCATTTCTGACAGGGGCAAAAGGAAAAAGAAAACAACCTGGATGTGATTGCCCCCTTTGACGTTATTGTTTATATAGAACAGGCAAGACTACCTTTGGGACTTGAGGTGCCATTGTGATTATACAAAACAAAGCAACCTATGATGCAGACTTATTTTATGCCTCTTGAACCACTTTCATAGCACAACACTGGTGTCTCTCCCTCTGTAAACAGAGACCTTCCTCTTGCATAAGCTGCCAAAAATCAATCTACATCTTTTTCAGTTTAATCCACACATCTCTCCTGGCACAATATCAAAAGTTTAGTCTAACATTGGAGGGGCTGTGGGGGTAATGTAGGGAACAAGAGGCAGCAGGGAGAGAGACATCAGGCGAAA
Source organism: Macroramphosus scolopax (assembly GCA_901007825.1). NCBI lineage: Eukaryota > Metazoa > Chordata > Actinopteri > Syngnathiformes > Centriscidae > Macroramphosus > Macroramphosus scolopax. Next base: position 94,302 of record CAAKHC010010304.1, on the reverse strand, counting down.
GCTCATGTGGGATGAGATCTGTTCTTTCTGAGAGCTTACCCAGCCTCCCACACTCCTCCCTCTTGGTGAAGTATTTGAAGCCGTTGGCGGCGCGGCGCTCTGCCTTCTCGTGCTTCTTGACGTGCCACGGCAGCTTGGTGGTGATGTTAGTGACAAAGTAGCAGCCGGGTCGCAGACAGTGATAGTGGCCCCTCATTCTGAACTCACAGTGCTGCGGAGGTAAACAGATGATTTTCAATTTCACGAATCCAATGTGGTGAATATCATAGAGCCAAAGGTGCTGATTAATATTACTTGATCTTCCTCTGTGTCCAGAATTGAACACAGTTCCTCAGTCTCACAGACCTTTTCCCTTTCTAATCATTTGGAACATCCCCTATATCTACGTAGTTTCTTTTCAAGGCTTCCCACACACACCCCTCCTCTCTAACATGTCTGTACACCACCATCTGTTTGTGAGGCCCCGATCCCAAAGGGCCGGGCCAAATAAGATCTGCTCAGTTCAGGAGATGGAGACTAAGGGGAGGAGGGACGGAGGGGGAGGAGGAGGAAGAGGGAGGGGGGGACTTTTTGTGAGCGGGGTGATTTTAGACACATTAATGAATTCATTTAAACGGTTTTCCAAATATGGGGCTCATGAGAGCAGGCAGGAGCTGCCATTTAGGTTTCATTTGCGAAGCATTCCCCTGATTTTTGCCCTATTCCAGACAGCCTTGTTTACTGTGCAAGTGACAATGATTTATTGGGTAATATCAGCTAAATTGGCCTTTTCTGTGAGGAGAATGCGGCAGTCAAAATGACATTATTGACATATAAACAGGCATTACTGGGGTGAGTTGACTGTCTTTCTCAGCAGAGATGGAAGACGGGGAGCAGTGGTTATGAAAGCCTTGAGTCAAATAACCTCAAATATTGGTCTAATAGATAGAATACTTTATGCTTAGAAAACACTGGGAGATGACAGTAGGTGAGTGGCTCCTGGCTGAGTTATCAAGCTACACTCACCTGGTTGGGACAGAGACACTGGAGTGAGTAGTAGGAAAACTGGTCGCGGACATTGATCAGGTTGTTGTTGGGGTTTATGTGGTCCAAACAGTGGGACTCGGCCTTGCCAGAGGTCTTGCACACATACTTGCAGTTCCCAAACAAGCAGTGGAAGTGGAACTTGTTGGAGTACTTACAGTCAGTCGCCAAACAGGGATCACTGGATTAATACAAATAGAAAGGAGCATTTAGTCAACACTTGACCAAAGTGAATACACTATATGGGCATGTAATAGTGCACAAATGTATTTCATACTTTTCCTGGAACTGCAGAAAACCAGGTTTGACTTGTGGCTTAGCATTCTCCAGAGACGTGGTGGCTAGAAGGGAGTTGGCTTGCAGGTTGGGCATCGAGGCCGGCATCTGAGGGATGCTGCCTGTCAGCTGCTTCCAGGCCAGCAGGGAAGGAGGAGGAGAGCTGTAGCCTCCAGAGGAGGTGAGGTGTGCCACATCCAGGGAGGGATTGTTGGCCATAGAGACGGGGGCAGCGGGCTGCAGAGGAGCTCCCTCACCAGAGACCTTGCCCTCGCTGAACAGAGGCTCCGACTTCACTTTCAAGGTGGCTCTGAGGTGGAAACTGAAAACAAGATGGAAGCACATTTTTATGTTGATCAGCAAAGCTGAAAATATGGGAAGGTTATATTTTCTGATCATGAACCAGCGTGACACTCACTTAGCATGTTTTATGGCCCCATCCACAGTGCTAAAGAGAGCACCACAGTCCTCTACCAGGCAGTGAAAGTGCACTTTCTGAAGGAAGTCACACTGAGCCTCACAGAAGTCATCTGTGTCAAACCTGAATACAGACAGAAAGAAAGAACATTGACAGGTGGCACTCCTCATATGACTGTCTGACTATAAGCCATTTCAAATTCCTGTCTAACAGGTTTTTGATGTTTCGCTCGGTTTCAGTATATGAGAAACAGTATTTACAGAAAAAGGCCTTGTGGGCACAGAGATTAAAGATCCTCTCCAGATATGTTTGATGACATGAAAACTAAACTCAGTGTTCCTCTCAGTATATATGCACCGGAGACTTCAGGTTTCTGTATCACACAAAGCTGTCAGCGTGCCACAAATCTTGCCTGTGGTTAAATGTTTTAAACTCAGATTTAAAGTGAGCACACATAAACCTTCAAACCGCTTCAGCAAATGGAGGTGATTTATCACTCTTTTTACCCGAGGTGCTTTAAACCTCCTTTTTTCTCACTATTAAAATAATGAAATTCAGTGTAACTAAGTGAATTAAACAGTTGCTGTATGTTCCGTACCTGCGGAGGTATGTCCTCCAGATCTCACTGGGTTTGTCTGCCATGGGCCTCTTTAGAACTCTGCTGAGATACTGCGCTGCCTCTGAGTGATCGCCGCCTTGGCCTCCCTCCAGCTCGGTTTTCAGGTTCATGGCGTTGAATAGGGCAGGGTTCACCTGCGACATCTAAAAAAACACAGAGCACATTAACCAGCAGCCACTGCCTCCGCTGAGCATTCGTAAGCTGCGCACTTCGGTGTGTTCATTTATGTGTGAGGGTGCTACACACAGACACAAATGATTTGGCGGAGCAAAAAAGCGCAAATAGATTTTACAAACATCCAGGCTTTGGCTTGAGTGCAGGCCAAGAGTGTTTGCCAAGCGTCATCTGGGAGCAACTTTTAACCATTTTATGTAATGTGGTGGCTTGAATCAAACCCTCAAAAGCTGAAATGACATGAAGTGCTATTGGACAAAAGGATTTGAAGCTCCTCCACTGCCTGGATTCAATGAAGAGAGAGGAGACGTGCATGTGAGTCGGTCTGTGCAGGAGGAGCTCCTTAGGGGGAGGAAGATGTCTTGACCAGTTACTTAAACTGTCATTACATCATCAATGTGATGGAAGACAATGTCATTTTCAATCCTCCAAAAAAAAATCCTAATTTACATTTTCATACGCTAACGTTTTGACTTGCTAAAAAATGAGGGCAGCACCTTCCCCGTTTTTTTTCTCCCCTGACTTTCTCATGAAATAATTTACAAACTCTATAAATAACCGCGGAGCGAGGCGGGGGAGGAACAGCATAAAGGAGGAGGGAAAAAAAAATGGACCCCGAGTTCAAAACAGCTCATCAAAAAACAAACATCTCTATATATCTACTACTTCATTATATTAATTTGTGAGAGGTGCAGCGAAAATTACACAGTATGAAAAATGGCTGGAAAATTTAAATGATACAAACTCATCTTATTAGCGGTGAAACATTAAAAAACAAACAGGCCCCTCCGTGTCCCGCTAATTTGTCTTGGGATGAAAGGCGTTTGATGGATGGATCTTACCTTATTCATAAGCGAGGATAAAAGAGATGTATTCCCTGGTACAGGGTGTCCGTTTGATTCATTACTGGAACAAGGAAAATGAACAATGTTTAGTCGAGATTTGCATGAGAACAGTAAATATTACTATTTATCACACAAGGTGTGTCTGTGTAATGAAGATGAAAAATGCTGTCTTCTTAAGAAATAAGATCTACAGTGAGTTGGGGGGAAGACTGGAGTTGAAGGTTTACATAAACATCCTTCCCACACAAAAACGAGGAAATATGTTGAGGATTGTATGACTATTATGCAGATGTGTATAAATGAAATGTTTCTGATATATAACTGAATATGACACGGGGAGACCTTATTTCCTTGTTCATATATTTCATGAATATATCAGGTGAAATTACGAGAAGAATGAAAAATCTCCATGAAGCTGTTGCCTCTCCACAGCGGTGTACCTGTGGTCTTTCTTGCTCAGGTCCAGGCTGTGTTCCTGCGTGGAGTCGTGGGAGGCCCCAGAGGTGGCATCCATTGGTTCCTGCTTCACTTCAACCAGATTAAACTGGTTGGCTGAAGACGGCTGCCCGTTCCCTGAGGACCGAACCAGAGGAGAGAAGAGACAACAAAGTTATTGTTGGTCAGCATTATTATCCCATGACGAGATCCAATCTGACTTCTGTCCTGGCCTGAGAAGAATACTCCGAGTGATAATTATTGTGAAATTATGTCAGGCCGTCAAGCCTTTTAAATGGTGATTGAGAGGCGGGATATATGAGGGAAAAAGACTCCTTTTTCCGCAGCACTTGTCACAACTCATTTGCCAGGCTGCCTCTTAACTGGTCATTAAGTGAGATGCTAATGCTGAGGGAAAGTGGCAGTCTCAGATTGGCCACCCCCCTCCCTTCCCACCTTCCCAGGCTCCTCGTTGGCCTGACAACGGGCGGCAACCAATGCCACTGAGCGTACCCACAAGGAACAGGGGTGCTATGTCGGTCAGATTGGAGCTGACAGCCAATCAGATTGGTTCAAATAGTGTGACCTCTCGATCACATTGTCCTCCAAATAGGTATTCAGTTGATGCTGTGAGTGAGGAGTGCTGAAATGAAATAAATAAAGACCAGGGGACAGTGTGGTGTAAAACTGCTGACAGGAAGGTGAATTCCATCCCCCCCCCCAATCCCCAAGGGATTGAAATATTAATTTGTCCTGGGGCTATACAGAGAAGCCTGGGCTTTTGGTAGACAATAAGTGTGTGCTTTATTCCTTAAAAATATGTGAGCAAGGGGGGGTGATGCCCCTGGTGCAGCCTCTTAGACACTAAAACTGGAGGGCGCCAGTGGCTGTGATTGGTTTGGTGTGGAATCAGTTGTTTAGGAATTGGGGCTGGTGTTGAGGGATTGTGACAGGCAAGGTCATGGGCAACCAAGTGTGTGCCCTTAGCCCTCAGCCTGGTGAGGCCAGTCTCCTTTTTGCTTGCTGGGGAGAAAACAAGACCACCCTACGTAAGGGGGAAACCGAGCCGAGTTCCCCCCTGCTACAAGATGACCCAGAGACATATCAGGCAGAATAGGAGTGGAAAAGCCAGTCTTGGGCCTTGACAACTGAAAGATAGGAGACGGGGAAGTGTCAGTGTCAGTGTCAGTTTGACAACGACAGAGGTTGGAGGGGTTGGGGGGTGGGGCTTAAGAAAAGAAAGCAGTCAAGTAATTTTTGTGTCTGCTTTGAGGTCATTGAATGCTTACAGAGTCTATGTCCAGCCCTTCCCCCCCCAACTTGATAAGAACGCACCCAAAATTAACTAGCCAGACAAATCCTGCCTTGTCATTGACAATTAAATCAGCTCTGAGACCAAATGAGAGCACATTATATGAAGAGAGGCAGCTCACTATATGATCTACACATGATCACCAGACAGATCGGAGAATCCCTTCACCATGTCAGAGGATGAATTAACTGTTTAAGGTGGATTAAAGCGCACATCTCTTTTTCTGTTTCACATCGTGACGTTGGTTTTTTTTTTCATTCCGGTTTCCAAAGGGAGTACAAATGAGTTTTGACTCAAAGCAGCTTCTTTCTGGAAATTATCCAGGAATAATGTAGCACCATGTAATTGCTGCGGATAAGATACAGAGCTTGTGAAAGATCATTTGTACTGTGTGTCTAATTAGTAAACCCTTCATATGCTTGAATCTCTGGGCAAAACATGGAGGGGTAAATTAGAGCAGAACATTCATGAAAAAAAAAAAAGCGAAAATACTGAAAGCAGAAAAAGGAAAAAATGCCCATTTCACAAGAGTAAAGTCATAACGTTCGAGAGCCACAATGAAAAGAAGGCACCGGGGAAAATAGCCACAAACACAGTGACTTTTCTCACACTATTCTGATAGAGAAGCTCAAACCACTTCCTTTAGATTTTAGGCTCAAATGTCCTGTTCTCACATCTATGAAGCAAATGAGAAAAAAAACCACACAGCTAACCCCCCCTCATCCTGTATCTGCTGTGAACCTTTACAATAATCACTTTTATGATTAAGATTTGCAAACTTATTGCAAACCGGCTTTGTTATCTAGCAGGGGGATCTGAGCTGCAGCCTCTCTGCGAGCATTGAGAGGGGAGGTGAAGGCACCATCTGTGGAGGCCCCACCCTTCGATGGGGGCCTTCCAAGTGTTCAGACTACCTGCTGGAAGCTCCAGAGGTGGAGCTCAGCCTGACAGCCTGGGCTCAGCTCAGCTCCCCGGAGCAGGTGCCCCAGCTCTCTCCCAGGGCCTGTCCTGCTCCGGGAACACCGCGAGGAATTGTAATCCTTTCCAGTCTCAACATCCGGAGACGCTCCCCCTCGCAGCCCCGTTTACAATCCGCACCCCACCTGCTCAGGCTCAGCACAGGAGGTCCCACTGCTACAGAATTCAAGACTGTGCTCGGCAATGCTTTATCAATTTAATGCTTAAACTTCATTTTCATTTCCAGAAGCTTTGTTTAGAACAATATGATAAACATAGACAAGGCAATTACCTCTGAAATTTATGTGAATTGTGTTTATGCTAAATAGATACTGACATGTTTTTGAGGGAACAGAAGGTTTCTAAAAATTCAAAAATTGTGTGCATGCAAGTGTGTCTGAGCTCTTGTATCCTTGAAAAAAAAGAGTCTTTCTCAGCTCTGGTACACTGAGTCATTTCTGCCTGAGTGATTTCTGTTTTTTTATCAGTTTGCATGGCGGATACGAAAAAAAACAAACATTTTTTGTTCTTGCAATTTCTGAACTTAATTTCATTCCACCTCCATTTGCCTGGAACGGGCGCAGACACAGATAAGAGACTGATGATGAGGAAACATGTTCAACACACAAGCCCCGGGAGCCCCCACTCTGAACATCATAAGAGACTTTTACAGGCTCTACTCTCCCCTGTCAGCGCATTTATCTCCAAATGGATTGTGGGTATCTAACAAACAATCAACACAATAACAATCCCAGAGCGGAGGTCCATGCCTCCCGTATGTTCATTTAAGCCTGAAAGTGCCAGTTTTTCTGTCTTTCTCTCCACGGTGAGATAGAGAAAGAAATGACCTCTGAGTGCACCAGCTAGCTAGAGAAGTTTTTGGGATACATGTTCACTGATCCAGATCAAACCGTTATTCTTTTGTCATATATTTTCATACCTTTGTCTCTAAACAGATAAAAATGTATTAAGAACTTGCAAGAGTGTTTAACTTGTTAACACTATTGAAGAGGGAAAGCACATATAATTGGACGTGTGATATCAATTAACCTGATAATGTTCCTTAAACAGTTGTGAAATCATTTAGTGATCATTTGTCAAGTAACTGACCTGCGTCGAGGTTGTTGGAAGGCTTAAGGGCAGCAGCTGCCAGCCTGGCCATCATGGGTGATATCAGACCCTTGCTGGCTGAGATCTTCTCCATGATGGAGGAGGTGGCGTAGGAGGTTGGAGTTGACGCCATGGATCCATCTGCCCCTGCTGAGGAGCATCCTTGGGTCAGTGTGTCAGTGGGCATAGAGTGGGTCCCAGATGATACAGCTGATATCAAGCTAGCAGCTGGTGGAGTAGGATGGAGAGGCAGCCTGGGTATGAGGGAGAAAAACGGATTGGAAGCAGCCAGGGCGCTGTTGGAAAGAGCAAGGGCCACCGGCATATTGCTGGGCAGGGCCTGGGACAGCAGGCTGGACATACGCTGGCCTGCACTAGGCAGCGAGGGTGTGAGCTTGAAGCTGTGGCCTGATGATGATGATGAGGAGACAGCAGTAGTGGGTGTGGCCAATAGATGTGATACAGTGGTAGACTGTTGGGTAGTAGGCGAGGCACTCAGGCTGGAGTTCTTGCTGCTGATAGCTGAGAAGTCCATCAGGTCGTCGTTGCTCGATTCCTCTGGTTCATCTTTTGGCACCAGGAAGGCGGAAGAGAGGCCCATGACACCGGAGGAGCGGATGTGCCGGCGCTCATGTTTGCGCTTGTGGGAGGTCATTTGGCTGGTGGAGGTAAAGGTAAAGCCGCAGCCTGAGCGGATGCAGTGGAAGTGGTTGGTTGCTTTGCTGTACACGCATCCCTCGTACTTGCACTCCTCGTACTTATAGAACTTCTTGAAGCCATCTTTGGCATAGGCATCATCCTTGATGTGGTAGCTCTTGTGCTTCTCGATGTCACACTTGTTCTTGAAGGTGAATGTGCAGCCTGGGCGCCTGCGGGCAGAACGGGCGATAAAAGGAAAGGAACGATTTGTTAGGATGCTCTGCTACAAAGTCCCTCCGAGCTGTCGGGGTCTACACAACCTCTGCCAGAGGGATACATTCGATGACAAGAGGTAGCTGTGTGAAAACCGCTACAGTACTATGGGCCTTTTTAGTATATACGTCAACCATCTATTATGTTGAGAAGCATCGATCACGTTAGCCTCATTCACCTGCAGTGGAAGTGCGTCGTCTTCTGCCCGTAGAATTGACACCCGACTGTGCCACAGTCTTCGGTCGCACGAAATCTCTGGAAGCCATCGTTGATCAGCTGGGCATTCTTTTTATGGAAGTTCTCATGGGTCATGACGTCTGAGGTGCTGGTGTACACCTTGCTACATCCAACCTACGAAGCAGAGACAAAGCAGAGCCCCACATGAGACACGAGTTTCAGTTTGCGAGAATGGTTTGAAAAAAAAAACTGCCAGCATCTGAAATGCGGAGCTTTAAAGAGATCTGATGAACAGTGTAAGTTAAACAGAAAGAATGAAGTGTGGTTAAGAAAATGACATTGGCCTAGAAATGGGTAGAAGGAGGTTGTTTTCTCATGTTCAAATATAATTTGTGGTAATGTGCACCAGAGCGGCACAAGTAAAAATGACGAATTGGAAACAATCTTCTGCTTGTGACAATGAGAAACAATGTGTCTGAAAGAAGCGGTGGTCACAAAGCAGGCACCTGAAACTACAGCTCCTTCCTAGTAAGGCTGCCTTTTAGAAAACTATATTCACATTTGGAGTGCTGATGCAGTTTCCACAAACTTACTGTAAATCTCATAGCGACTTTCAGGGGAAGAGTGGGCAGAGGAAAGTAGAGAGTAAGATGACTGTTTTGATCTTTAGTTTAAAATGTTCTAGTAATGTTTGAATTAAAGGCAGCAATTGTATATCATCCCTGGCACTTTTCACCCACACAAAGCGGGCAACTTCTCCATATTGAGTCAAAAAATGAAAAAAATGCCACCGCTGTTTTTTCTCCCCTAAATCAAGAGTGCCGATGCCAACGTCTGCAGGTTCTCAGGGACTGTTAAAACAAGAGCTGAAATGTCTTAATAACAATTACACTGTTAGAGGGATTTAAAAAAGAACATATCTCAAGCCATCCTCCACTGTGCTGCTGCCCCGCCGGTGAGAAAGCGCTCGGCACAATGACACGTTGAAAATAAGCAGATGTAAAAAAATTAAACAAATCCAGAAGGGGGAATATTCTTTAACTGGCAGCTTGGTACTAAAAAATGAAAAATTTGTAGTTTATATAAACACCTGACTGAACTTTATCCATGCCAATTAAGGAGCGAGAGAGAGAGAAGAGGTGGAGAAAGCGGCCTCAAGTGTATTTTCCCTCTTGAATTGTCTTTTATTTACTTTAGTAGACGCTTTGCAAAATGTTATTTAAAGACACTTGGGTGTAAATGGGAAATAGTTTGGGGCTGTAATTCCATTTTGCAGACATGTGACTACCCACCATAGAAGCTGAGCATGTCTTTTGAGTGACCTGATTTCATTAAACACATTATCACCAACTGTTCTTACGTCAGGTAATTGCTAAAGCTGCTTTAAGGCTCCTAACAGACACAAAAACAAGCTTTGAAATGCTGAATTATGCATTTATCTGAAAAATTATATTACATAATAAAATTTATCAGTATGAGTGTGTTGCTTATTTGTACTGTATGTAATGTTTAAGGCTGGTTGGAGTCGTGTACCTGCATGCAGTGGTAATGGGTACTTTTTCCATTGAGGTGGCAGCCATGGTAGTAGACACTGCAGTCATCCAGAGGGCTGAAGCGCATGAAGCCATGCTGCAGGGAGTTGTCCCTCTTCTTGTGCATGTTGTAGTGCCTGATTACATCCTGCTTACTGGTAAACCTCTGCAAAAGGGGGAGGGGGAAATGTATGGCAACAGGTTGGTGTTTATTTAAACCAGTCACAGATTCAGCAACAAGTCACTTTATCTCTGTGGAGGCAGCAGCTGCGACATGCAGGAGCCAATTGCAGGCTGTACAGCCTGCAATGGAGAGGACCTGGATGTCTTGAAAGATGATGTGGTTGTTCGTTTACTTTGCATAACTCAGTGTTGTGCCCTCTCCAGTTGTAGCACCAAAGGCTCTGGGATTTTCCGGGCACAGGAGAAGCTTCCACATGGAACATCAAGTATGTTTCCCGCACTCCCTCCCTGTCTCTACATTAGTTTTCTCTCCCACCAAAACATATTTCTTTAATTAAGATGAATCAATTGACATGCAAGATCACAGTTCTGATGTTTCTGTCTCTGGAAAAATTATGTTCCATGCAGATGGTTTTTGAGACGTGCACAGGGGAAAAAGAAGACAACAGAAACAAACAAACAAGTCAACCAAAAAAGGTTTTCCCTTTCAATTCACTGAGATATGATTCCTTTTTTTAATTAAAGCATTAATACTTGCTTTTGGCGCAGTCTCTGCCTGTTATGATGAGTGAATATGCTAAAAGACCCTCCTTCTAAAATTACTAAATAAATAAATAAATTGTCCCTCCCACATCCAGGAGTTGGGAAGGGAAAGAGGGAAACAGAAACGTCACTCCTCGGAGACCTGCAGCAACCAAATCTGCTGTAATTAAGCTTAAGCTGATGTAATAGAAAGTGTAAAAGGAGATGCGCGAATCAATGAGACAGTTCTGTCTTCAATCCATATTTATCTCCAGTTGAGGGAAAAACATCAGAAAGAACCATTTTAAAAAGCAACTAATTGCTCTACAAAGTAGGGTAATTGCTTTGTGTCATGTGTTCCACTCACGCACAAGTAAAACGCTAAGATCTCACACAGCTGTTCAATTCCCGGCTCTCGGATTGTTTCCTGCTGCACATTTCTAAGACGTACGAGCCCTAAAAGAGCAAACACTTCATTCGGATTTTAAAACTAATTGATAAATAACTCTTCTGGAATAATTTTCTGAGCTCAGTTACAGATTTTGGTCTTTCTGATTTCCAATGGTTGATGATAACAGGAAGATAAGTTGACCTGCGGTCAGGGTACATTCGATCCATCAAGCCGTCCAAAATAGGCCATGGAGAGAGCTGACTGGGAAAAAGATCTAATTTTCAGTTGAGTGGTGATGAAGGTTGGGAGACACTTGCTACATTTATTTTAGGATTCCCACCAGTGTGGCAAGATGCACACTCTCCCTCATGTACAAGCCCATGAAAGGAGAATGTTAAGACTCAGCCAATCGCCCAGAGGCTGGCAGTGGGATAATATTCCAGGAGTGTGTGTCATGTAACATTTCATGACTTATCGCTTCGAAAGGGACAGCTCATCACGGCCTGCCAGGTTTTTTTTCAGGGTATTGACATCCAGAGAGCTGTCTTCCAAAGAATATTTGTGCTTCCACGCAGCGCAAAATCAACAGAGAAATGTGGACCTGACCGTGGAAATTGCACTGATAACCTGAACTAACGCTCTAAATAATGACATGAAATGATTTTTCCTTTGTATTCCTCCAAGAATGTGTCTCGTCACACTGTGAAGTGGGATTGATGCGGAATGTGAAAGCTCGGATCTGCAATGCTTCTCACCACATACACAATATTTATTGAGCGGTAATCTCTCTTGATCGGTGGCAGACAAAGGAGATTACTGCTGAAGATATCTTAATTCAGAAAATTGTTCGGAAAGGAAGGAAAACACACGGCTCCGACTGCGCATGGATGTTTGGCATCTTTGACAAATCTACCCGTGTTTGCCTAACTCTCTCAGGCCATATGCTACAGCAAACACAAGGTCTGTACTGTCATCTGCTTTCTATTGTTCTGCTTCCTGTGCCATACATGACAACTCCTGGGACCAGCACCAGATTATTATTGTGAGAGGGGATTAAAGCCTTTTTTTTCTTTATTTTTCTTTAGAAAAAAAAAGCTGATATTTGAAGAATATTTACAATTCATCATGTATTAAAAGGAACATTCAAAGACGAGTAGTACCAGCAAACTGAACAGGTAAATCCCCATAGACCACAGACCATCAGACTTTATCTGCGTAGACTCAAGTAGGGCGTTGCCACCACTGAAGAGATGACACATTGTCCTGTTTGTCTATTTAAGTCACATAACCTCACCTTGTCATTAAAGGCATAATGCCACACATTTCGCTCACCGTGTGAGAATACAAACTGCGAGACACTGAGGTATTTCTAAAGTTTGCAGCATGCAGGAGGAAACTTCAAATGTGTATTTGGACGATGCTCAAAAAATGGAGAAAGTACTCACGCTCACCTGGTAGTTACACTCAGGGTCCATGCAGTGGTAGTGCTCCCTGTACTGGTAGGCACAGTGCACGTGTCCACAGTGTTGACTTCCAGAAAACCTGAAAACCAAGTTGCCCGACATTTCAACGGTTACAAATTTCATACCCACAATAACAGTGAACAGAACAACAACAGGACTTCTTCAGAAACCTGGAAGCACATCAGAGTTTACTGTCACAGACATAGAAAAAAAGATAAATGATAAAGCAGTTAAGAAAGTTAAGAAATGATTTGAAATTCCCAGAACAGCATGAAATAAACACCTGATTTGACTGTTGTCAGACTGGTTAATAGGCGTTAACATATCATATATGTGCTGGCAGGCAACTCCCATGTCTGTTAGGAACAAGGGGCTCTGTGTGATATGCGTGTTTTTGAAACTAAATGTGTTTTTCATTGTAATTTCAGCACGCAAATGGTTGAATAACAGTCCACTGCACCTATTCGTAGGTTTATCTCTACTAGCCCATTGACTCCGGACATGTGTGTGGTGTTAGTGCCTATTCAATAGCCTGACAGTCAAACCGGGTGCGATTAAACAGGTGAGGGAGTTTTCAAAGGCATTGTGCTCGTCTCACCTTCAAAGTAACACGGCTCACACCTTCAAACTGACTTCTGCTTTCCACACTGCTGCAACAATTTAACCGTCTGTCACACCAATTTCAGCCGAATTATCTCCATTTATTTCCAAAGCAGCCGTAAGAGACACTTATTACACTTTAACCCTTTTCTGTGACCCACATACACAATCAGTCAAGGATTTGGACTTTCTTTCTTTCTTTTACTTCAATGTGTAATTTTGTCACATTAAGCACAATTTACCCTGTGAGGACGAGGGTCAGGCGTCCTGAGGTGCAGCAGCAGCTCTGTCTGGTTTTCAATACGAATCTTTCTTTTAGACTCCAAAAAGCAGATTTTAGTCTGGCACAAGGTAAAAAAAAAGGGCTGCTGCTTGCTACAGTACAGCAACGTTTATGGTGGTGATTATAAGCCAGACGATGATGACTGTTAAAATCCTCCAATTACCAGAGAAAACACACAAATAAACATTTGCACTGCTGCTGCCAAGAACTCCATCTGCTAGTGCAGAGGAGAGGGGGAAAAGGGGGCTAAGTAATATTTTTTCCATCTCTCTTTCTGTTTTTTCCTCGTTAGGATTATCCCAGAGCTGCATTTACAGATCACTTTGCTGAGTTCATTAAGCTAATTGAACGGCGTATCCACTACTCTTTTTAAGTTGGTTGTGCGAGTGAGTGAATGTGTGTTTGCATGTCTGCGTCTGGGAAATGTTGATGGAGGTAGCGGGGGCGTCAAGAAGGTTTGATGGCTTTTTTTTAAAAAAAGACAAAACCAGAAGTGGGGATGCATGCGTGCAATCTATGATGACAGCATATGTACCAACCATTAGCGTTTTCTATACTCCTCTTTCAGGAGCATACACACATTTATACTTATGAACACACAAAGCCCCCCAGCCCTCTGAGACTATGGCCCACCCCTCTGCTCATTGCCCAGCTGTATCACTTTGCCTCTGGACAATTCCCACTTGCCGCGTCAGGGGGCCTAATGGGCTGCTGCTATTCAGCAGCAGATTAAATATTAATATCACCACGATACAGAGATTGCAGCGCATCTCCAGTTACAATGGAGATACACAGATCAAAGTGCCGAGGCAACAGTGGGTGCATGAAAGCAGGAGGGAAAACTGCAACTAAAAACTACAAGGGAATCTCTTTCCAACATCAAACTTTAGCATGGTGAGGAGATGAAGAACTTTTCTTCTTTCTTTACAAGGATTTGGGTGCAAACACGTATACAAAGCTGGTTTTAGTATTAGTGTGCACTCATTAGCCCCAGCTCCAAAGAGGACCCTCCCCACCTTCTATCTCCCCTCTGGGTGCTACATTTGCCCTTTTTATGAGCTCTTGTTTTCCATTTTTTCCTCCCTCCTCTTATTCCCTTTCTCTTTTTTTCCCAACCCAACACGGAAATTGAAACTGTATCTGGGCTTATCTGCAGCCTCCCCGTGCATCAACTGCCGAGATGTTTAGACAAATTTTATGCATTATGCAGCGCAAATATCAAAACAGTTCTTGGCAGTGCCAGCAGAAGCCTCATTAAAAATTCCTTAATTAAATCTTCTTGCAAAATGTAATCAGTCCAAGGAAGAGGTTTTGTGTGCGTGTGTATGTGTGTGCAGAAGAGGATGTGTGTGTTCGTGTGTCTGTCAGTGCCAAGGCTTTGATTTGTGCCCTTCATGTTATGGCTTGGAGAAGTAATCATTAACGCCAAAGCCACTTTGGCTTTTCAAATGCTGTTTTTCTTTCTTTTAAAAACTGAATAAACAAACAAGTGATAATCGTTACTTTCTAGTGTCGGCTCGAAATGAATCCAGAATGGGGGGACATTGTTCCGTGGTCCATTGAAACCGTGATGCTTTTGTCACTGTTGGTGTGAGAGACCGACTTTCTAGATCAGTCAGTTTCTCGTGTGTTCGACAATAAACGGCAGAAGTCAAGAAAACCCTTGCCTGAGCTCATATCCTCTGTGTCAGTCACTGCTCGCAGTGCAGAAAAGCACAGAATTACATTCTCTTCAGTGTTTGAGAGCCGTACACACTGTGAGAATTTATTCAAGCAGTTACAGTAAGCCACCATCAAACAATTTCTCTTTCATTACTCCTCATTCCTCTACGTCCTCTCCCCACATAAATTGGAGTCTTTTCTTAATCAATTCACTGCGCACTGAACATCTTCATACCAGTCGACAATCTCGTTACATCACTGAATAAAACACCATCAGTGGAGAAAAAAAGGTTTGTCTCTGTTTGGGTATGTTTTTTTTTCATTGGCATTAGTGTGAGGGATTTGCATACCTGGCAATATATTTCTGGTAGAGGTTGATGTCGTCGCTGGCAGGTTTATCTGGTGGCAGGCCATTCCTAATGCAACAGCAAACACAAAAGAGACAGGATTAATGGTGAGGTTGGGCTGCCTGTTGTTAATAAAAACAAACTGACACAATATTTACTTTCAAGCTACTCCCAAACTTTGGACTATCAATATACATTTCCTTGTGGCAGAGCAGCATTTTCATGTGCCATATGAATCAGGGATGGAAGGAGCACACTTTGATGCATGGTCTCCTAACCAATGAAAGGCAAAATGCAGGAGCCAGGGGACATTAATCTTTTATGGGGTATTTTGGTGAGTGCTCATATGCAAAACTGGATAATGGGGAGGTGGAAGATAAGCTCTGAAAAGGAAACTTCTAAAATCCCTAATGGCCTTGGCTCTGATGTTGATGTCCAGTTGTTTCCTATCAGTCTGGACAACACTGCAGCCTTGAATGCACTCGGATCAAACTAAACAGTTTCAACTTAGACGCTGTTCAAAACAGGAAATCAGAGCTACCAATAACGTATAGACACATGCTGGGGAATGATGTGTACGGTTTGTCACCTGTGATTCCCTTCATGAAGCTGATAGCAGCATCTGTAGAGTGACAGTCATAATACATTATTGGTCCCTCCCAGCGATGGCATTTAGCTCTATGTGTGCAGCTCCACACTGGGGATGACCTGTGGTTAATCTGGTCCAGAGGGGAAGGATGCGCTGCCAGACCTTCTCCCTGGCACCCACTCCGGATACAAGCACTAGACTCGGTCACTTAGCCAAGCTTGCGGCTCTTCTGAGACACAACCTGACAAAAGCCAAGGCCCGAGGGAGAAGAGCCCGAAGGCTTTTGAACAGTGTCTTTGATAGGTCTTGACTAACTGGAGACAAGGTCAAAACCAATCATACGGACTCAAGGAGCTGTTTCCTACTGGTAGAGCACATGACTCCAGGCTAGCTCCCCAAACCCCCCGTTTGTTTCCTTTAAAGTGCACTCATCAGGCGGTGTTGAGTCGGCCCCTTCGGCTCGCAGGTAGGTTAGTCACGGCTCCGAAGTAATTAAAGGGAGAGTTGTTACACCCGAGCCAAACGAAGGATGTCTGTCACTTTGCGATGACTGTGCTAAATCAGTCTCCACAGAGTGCTACAGCAAGTAAACACTTTATGTGTCTTCGCAACTCATCATGTCGTGGATCTATTGGGTGTTATGCACTATTTCACACTACATTCCTGTTGGCTGCTTGGGAGGTAGCAATTACCTTTGCGTTAGGCTAACTGACTCACAGTGGCAGTTAAGTGCATTTGAGCTTCACAGTAGGTCCAAGGTGCTCACCCGGGATACTATCAGTATTGCGAAACAGACCTCTGAGCTTGGAATCTTTTCACTCCACCAATTACCTTTATAGTATATTAGATTATTATACTGTTTTATTATTTTTTGACGAAGGGGGATGTTTCTCTAGCTGATTTTTAAGATGTATGCTTTGTTTTGGTGAACATAACTATTAAGGTATTTTACAATATCCAAGTTAATTAGCACACATCTACTTTACAAAGCCCTTAAATTCAATGTATTTAGAGGTATGAGCTGTCTCAGTGCATTAAAGTTGGATATACATGGACTTACTTTACGGAGGACACGGTGCCAGTGGTGATGGAGTCAGTCTTGGAAAAGCTAGACTTTAGGTAGTCAGATGTGTTGAAGCTTATGTGTCCCGCCTGGTCCATTGTGAGCCCTGGGGCGATGCCGGCCCCAGCTGTGGTTCCGGCGGGGACACCGGGAGCTCCAGGGTTCCCTGGTGCTGTAGCGAGGACATTGGGCATCAGTGAGGCCTCTGGATTTCCTGGAATCAGCTTCTGAATTGTTCTGATGTCATACTTCGAGGGGCGGCCTACTTTGCCAGTCTTAAAGGCAATGGCGCCACCCATGTCAGGGTTGCCATCACCAGGCTTGAAAAGGTTCAGAAACTTGACGTTGTCCAGGTCATACTTGGAGGGTCTCTTATAAGCGCTACCATTCTGCTGTAGACTCTCACCCATCTTCAGCTTCTGAATGAAGAAGTCATACTTGGAGGCTCGGGATGCCATGTTCTGGATGTGAGAGGGATTGGATGGCTGCGCATTGCCCAGCTGAGGTCCTCCTGGTTGTTTGTGTTCCAAGCTGGAGGGGTAGATCTGTGCCTCGGCCCCTGGGATGCACCCAGAGGTCTGGAGCATGTTTGCACCCTTGTCTTGGGCCAGTTTTGAGTTGAGGTCATCTGGTTTTAGTGGGGGGGCATGCATGGGCCACGGTAGGGTCTCACCAGCTTTTAGCTTGCGGATGTACTCTTCGTACTTGGAGAAGCGGGCACGCCGTGAGGCCTCCTCACTGCTGAGGGATGAGGGGTCTGAGGTAGCAGCTTTGAGCTTCTCAAAGCTGATCTTCTTGGTCAGCTCATCCCTTACCTGATGGCCATCATACCCGAACATTCCCAAAAACTCATTCATGGTGTTGGCTGCATAGTCTCGCAGGGCCGATGCTTCTCCTGAAAAAGAAAGCTCATATGTAAGAAGACGGACTATTGAAACTGCTCTTAGTTGTATCTTTTTTTATTGTTTTATACTTAATGATTTTAAAGTTAATTAAACAGGGTACCTCGAATACTAGATTACTCTAGAATTGAAGAAGCACCTTGGATTAGAGGCGAAAGACTTAAGACAAGTATCTACAAAGAAGTTCAGCTGCCCTCAATTCACTCAACGTGACCTGGATGACTGAGAATCTTCTAACACATCATAAAACTATGGATTTTAGCACGTTTGCTTTTTTAATTTCAGTAGTGAAACAGAACCCAACTCCAACCTTTGCTCAAGATGTCTGACTCAACAGCCAAATTCAGGTCACTCAATCAGACCAAATGGTATTCTTTGGCTTCACGCTATGGGGCGTTCCCTTGACAAGTGCCACCTGTTTTATACTGGATGAATTGTCTATTGTTTGAATGATAATTAAGGTTTATGACGGCAAATACATAGTCTGGTGCAATGCTCTTCCTGTTCTTGTTTCACTGTAATTCGGTCGTGCAGAATTTACAGGTGACTGTACATTAATATTTATCTTGGATTTTTCTATCCTCACTATGTACTATGTTGTCAGAATAGGTTTGGGAGGTCAATATTTAAATATGAGTGAAAATACTTTGTGACAACACTGAGTAAACTCAATGCCTTTACTTGTTTATATAACTTCTTAGAAGTGAAGCAACACTATCAGCAGCTTTCCCCTTGAAGTTTGACATGATGAATGATGATTAAATATACAACAAACTATCTGCTGGGAGACGTCACATTATAGAATGTTGAGTACAATTCACAGGCTTAGATTAAAGTACAAGATCTTTACTATTTAAGAATAATAATCTCAGTTTTTCGTGTCACCTTCAGAAGTGAAAGTGAATGAATCCTTTCCTCAGTCTTTTTACAAATTTGTGAACTGAAAAATCACTTTCATCTTAAGAGTCCATTAAGTTGGACAACTCCCCCAAGGACATAGACAACAAATAGTCAATGTAAAGTTTAATTGCAATATGTGGAGATGAACTATGGCCCATTAACCTTTATTCAGGTTAGTGCAAAGAGGCCAGAGAGTGGAGCAAAGGTAAGAACTTTTCATTTCAGTTTCTCATAAAGCTGTGGGGGGGACAAAGCTCTGCATATAGGGAATGGACAGAGAGGAAAAAGGAAGAGGGAAAAGGTTTGTGAGTGGAAAAAAAGAGAAAATGAGTAAAGGAGGACTCGTGAGACGGCTTTCCCCCCGATCACTTGAGTTTTAATTCCAAAAATCTCCTGCGTTGTCAGTTTGCGTGTTAGGCGGAATCATACAACACAGGTATGTTAATAACGCACCGCATGATAATTTCACCCGGGGCATGTAAAACCTTTGGCCCTCTTAACTCATCATTGGCACAATCACAAGATCAGAGTCTAAAGCTATTAAAAAATGTATTTTATTGCTTTTTCATCACCAGAGCACACATGAGCTGGCCAGAGGTAATATCACCGACCACCCGCGTAATTAATACACAAATATTTCTGCTCTTGTCTCAGATTTCTCAGTTATTGCTAAATGAGTCGCCGTGCTCTGTTTTCACATCTCTTCTAAGGCATGTAAAATAATCCCCAAATTTCCATTCACCGCTTTGGGGTCGCTCCGCCGCGCGGAGGATTAGTATGAAAGAGTATCTGGTGGATCGAAAAGGGTATGAAAGATTTAAGAGAAATGGATCAGGCGTCGGAGAGGAAATACCTGCATGTTTTCCACAGATCATTGGATCAAATTGAACATGTTTTCGCACATACTGAAACCAGAGTGACACCCGGTAGTATTTACTGTGAGGATCAGTAGAATTCACTTCCCTCGTATTATATATGCTTAAAAAGATATATGTACATTTGAAATGTAATTTAACACACATTTAGGTAAACGTTCTTTCCCTTTTGATTGAGATGTTGCTGACTCAAGTGATTTTATTGGTACAATATTCATAAGGTCATCTCAGGTCACAGTATATCATATAGCTCTAAAGTTAGGACGGACCCGCCCACAGCGGTATGAGACAGAAAATGGCACCGCACTTTACTGCGAGGGCAATCATGAAAAAAAGAAGATAAAAGAACAGATAATAAACATATGTTACAATTATTTATATGGGTATAGTCACAGTTATCGTGGTTGTGTATTGACCTTGAGTCGCATTGGAGTAGGTGTCTTATTAAAGGAAACATCTGTGATTCTTGTGTTCTGTAGAGAGACTACTGGTTTCTGCCCTGGCAGCGCACACACCCTTTTTTCTTGTTATTTTTTTATTGCTTGTGGTATTTTGATCACCTTTTCCAGAAAAATAGCAGGGTATCTACTTACCAGCTGAGTTATGTGACATGATATCAATAACAGCCTTCTGATTTAACTTTTGGCACAGACGGGAGATAACATATCTAAAACAACATGTTTTTACTCGAGCTGCTTCGGAAAGAAGTCGCGGCACAACAGGTGGAAAACCAGGGATGGTGAAACAGTTAAGGTGATATTGGTCCCACTTCCAGTGCTACAACCCACACATATTTTTAATAAATACATTTCTTTTACATTAATCTTTTTTTTCCTCCTATCTGAACACACCCGGTATCACTCGAAATTCCTCCTAATCTTGACACTTCAGGCCAGCGAAAGCCAACAAGACGCAGACCTTCCTTGTCTATATTTGAGGCAATTAGGCGACATTTTCCCTCCTGGATATGATAACAGATGGGCATTATATCTCCTTTTGGCTGACCAAACATGGCCATCAGTGTGGCATAGCTTGTCTACTCTTAGGAATGAGAGGCAGAGGTGTCACTGAAGATAAAGGTGCAGGCTCGTGGCTATTTACGGACTATTCTGGAGTTTGGATCCCCTCTAAAGGGTCTCAGTTTTAAACCAGACACGCACAATGTAAACTAAATGGGTTAAAAATCCAGATCCGTCAGAATTCCGTTAGAATAGTTGGATTTTTTTTTTATATGGTACAATAATCAATTCTTGTCAAGTTTTAGAGAGCAATTGTGTTCTTGTTAGTGATTAGGTTAAGTGTGTTTTGTTAAATGAACAGTGGTATCCTAATAAAAAAGTTTCAATTGATTTGAATAAATCACATTATGTGCTTTTGTTTGGACAAATTTGACACGAAACAAAACTGTAGAGAGGCTTCAAACTTCCTCTCTGTTTGGTTAGTTAATTAACAGGCAGTAAATAGAGAGAGCCTTTGAAATAGATTAAAATGAACAGTAACCTTTCGCTGTGAACCCAGAATTGCAAATGGAAGTCATGGTCAAGCTATTTGATGCATCGCTATGAGCATCTCTGTCATTGCTTTCATAGTTTTTATTCACTGCCTTTTCCATTGACTGGCTTATGAGGGCTCTAATGCGACATCTAAATTATCTAGGAAAAGTATTCTGGGGTTTTGCACTGATAGGAAATCCGCACGATGCCTCAATGTGAGGAGTTAAATGTTTTGAAGGTCGCAGTTTCTCTCATTGATCTTGCAATGTTTGTTAATTACATTGTCACTGATGTTGTGAGAGATAATTAAGCCACTATGTTTATATGCATAATTATGTGCACTCCGCATCAGCCTTTGAAAGACATCGGCGAGAGAGAGAGAAAGAGAAAGAGAGAGAGAGAGATAGAGAGGAAAAAATGTTTTAATTGTGAGCCGAGCAGGAACATGGCAATATAGATGCCCTACTTACAATCAACAAAGAGCAACTATGAAAAAAAACACTCCAAAGACAAGATTTGCAACTGATGCAGAGTGTTCTCCCCGCTGTCTTCAAACATTCTGGCTTTGTTGTGAGATGTAAAGTAGCGAAGGAGCCCGTGGAGGCGAAGGTATAGACCTTCTACACAACACAAATACATATTTACAGACGAGTATTTTCACCAAACTACTAAATGACTGAATAAAACCACAAAACCTACATTTTCGTCTGAAATGAAACATGTCTGGTTTTCTGAGAAGCCCTGTCTCCAGTTCTGTGTGCGGTCAAAACTGCTGATGTACAGTTGAGGAAATCAAAAGAAAAGAAGACAAAACAAGAGCATGTATGCATGACTCTTGGTTAGGTACCTAACCTACATGAAAGACCGAAAAAACAGTTAAACCGATGTGAGCAGGCAGAGAGAAACGTACCAGCTACAAATTGTTTCTCTTCTCTGAGGGGCAGAAGAACAGAGAGGTTAGCTCCCATTTTTAGGGTTATTATTGTCACAACGAGCGCTCAAAAACAGGTCGCACCACGCTGAAAATACATTTGTATTTGTATGTTTTTTTAAAACGTCTTGCCATCTCTTTTTCAATACAGCCACTTCTATGTCTAGACTGCACTTTGTCTGGGAGTCGTAGCTGCGCCCGACCCGAACCTCGCAGGCTACCTTTTTTTTTTACGTCTGAACCAGAGCTTGAGCATCATTTAATCACTATTGAGTATGTTTGTTATAGCCGGACAAACAGAGTATTTTTTTGTTGTTGAGTGGTGCACATTTATTGCCTTGTATTATCTCTTTTGGTTCTTTTTAACGCCAGTCGTTGATTCCGTGCTTCCACTCAATGGCGCCTGTGAATGAATGATTTCGTTCATAAACTGTGTTTAGAGAGCGGGGATAACACGAGTAGATGCATGTTTCAGTAGATTCGACGTAAAGGAACAGCTTGTGCTCTCCGTGGACGCTGCATTACCGCAACACGCATACATCTGTCAAACATTGTTTATCTATTCATACCACCAAACTCTGTTTTTGCTATACAAAGGCCAGTCTGTGCTGTGGGTGAGTGTGCGTGTAGTTTCAAGGGTCACAAAGTGAATGACTGTAAACCGTGTATTGTTAAAAGATTGTTTGTGCTGTTAACACGTACTCTAGTACGCTAGTTCGCAATGATTGCTGATAGTCTCTGCCAGCTTTATCTATTTAATGAATTATACTGAGGGAACATCATGTCACAATAAAAACAAGGGTTATTAGGAGTCATTTAAAAGAGCACAGAGTATGAAGGCATTTATCAATATATGTTTTTTGTTTTCTACCAATAATTCATGAAGCCGCTGTGGTTTGTGAGAAGATAATAACCTTCCCTGGAACTGACTCCTGGATCTCTGTGTCTCTTCCACGGCAGACTACAACTCCATGTAATAGAGGAGCTTGAAGCAGTGGCTAAGTTTAGTGAGCTTAGAGAAAATCAAAGACTCAATATGTAATCCTGGGTGTAATATGAAGCTTAGCCTGGCCCTGCCATGCGCTCTTGGCCCACAGCTGCTATAACTGCCTTACGTTGTAAGCCTACTCCATTTATGAATTTCTTCATACAGTTAACCACACACTGACAAGTTCCTGTTTTCCCCCTCCTGGCCTGCCGGTTGAATCTGTCTTCAGGGGAATAATGTCACTGGCTATTCATACCGTAACTCAAGAGTGTCTCTTTCCAATAATGGGCACGCTTAAGCTGAAGTGGATGTTGCAATGTCACCCAGGCTCAATCGAGGCCTTTGGCCATTAATACTGAGGGGTTGAATGTTTTTTGTGGGCAAAATAGCTTTTAATCAACTTGTATAAAATTGAGAAATCAGAAGTAAACTGATATAAGTGTCAGAGTTAAAATACCTGGAGAAGAGAAAGGTGCTTGGCGACCCTGGGATTCACTTGGCGGCATGTAGGTGTCAGGTTTTGAAGGCCTGTCTTCAGCTTCTTTGTGGTCATGGTAACTGCCGTCCTGAGACCCTGCCAAGGGCTCTGCCTCCTCTGCATTGTCTTCCTCATCACTACAGCCTTTGGGCTGTACCATGTACACACCCTCAGGAGGGCCATCTTCGTCATTGCTGACTTTGAGTTCATGCTCCAGCTCATCCCCACACTCAGGAACTGGCGGCTCGTCGCCGTACTCGCCGTTGACCCATTTCTCGATGGCCTCGCGTCTCTTCTGATCCTCCTCTAGGCTCTGAGTTAGGCTCAGGCTCTCGGGGAAGTTGGTCTCATTGTCATCGTAGTGGGAACTGCCGCGTTCGCTGTTCTCCGCTACACTCTGGTCTCCCTCTGCGTTCTGGGAGCTGCTGTCGAACACCACCTGGCGGCTCAGCTTGGCACAGATAGCGTTGAGTTTTAGGCCACCTTTCCTTTTGGCGGCCATCTTGGATTTTCCTGAGGTCGTTTCAGTGCATAAACTCCTTTCAGCTGAAGTAGAAGAAGAAAAAAGTCGGGAGTTAATCATCGTTGTTCAAAGCATTACAATTACCCGGGCTCCGGTCACGCTTTCAATGTTTAACAAACTTTGACATGTACTGATTTTAAACATCACAATGGAAACTGGTGCTATTAATAACAACCAACATCACCTGACAATAACAGCACAAGACGGAGAGATACTGAACTTATCTCTCCAAGTCACAACTAAGGTCAGCTAAGTCTTCAATAGTGAAAAAAAATGCACAGGAAGCTGGAAACCGCAGGCAGATAGGTATCAGACCCCCTTTGGTACTACAAGCAGCACATACACTGCTACATAATCCTTGACATGACAGAGCTATAGAGACGCCGTGCAATGTTATCTTCACTCTCACCTCAAGAGCCTGTGGTCCCGCCACTGAGTAGGGGGGTGGGGGGGTCCTTGCACAGCATTTAAGCTGTCAGGATGTGGAGTGGAAATGCTGAGCACTTTTGTGCTTTTTGCAGCCGTGTTCTCATGCTGGCTATTCCGAGGAGCTCGACTCAATAACTGTCTCTGTAGAGGCTGCTTGTTTCACTTTATTAAAGGGGAAACATGTACGCATTTACTCTCTCTCTCTCTTGTCTCTTGTCTTTTACTATTGATCCGGCCAAGACAGTAACACAGTGTCCATCGTGCAAAAAAAAAATGCTGTAGTTATATAGTTAACCATGTTTTACATATCTTTACTTAACAAGACAGGCTGGACAGTTTTTCTTAGTGTTGCCTCTCTGGACAATAGAGGATGATAGAGTGTGCTTTAGTGCAGGAATTGGTGGCATTATTTCAACCCAAGTGGGGCTATCTTTATAACATGTCCTCTGATGAGGCAGGAACAGCTGCCTGTGGCATTCCATATCCAGAGCTGCCTTTTTAGGGCAGAAACTGCACTCTGTTACCTTTCACTTTATTTCCAGAGCCACCAAAGTTCACCTTGCAACGGCATTTTCCAGACTCAAAATCAAGGCCAGATCTTTATCAGGGTTGTAAATAACTTTTAAGAAAGCAAGGAGGACGTGACCATGAGAGATTCAGTGTTTGCGATATTAAAAAAAAAAGCAGAACAACCAAGAATCAGAAAAAAATGCAAATTGAGTTCTGTTCTTACATTCAGTTTTATGTAAAGCTTCGTCAGTTAAAGTGAAAACAGCTAAACACAGTGCTACAGTTTATCTTCAATCCTCTGCAGTTGTATTTAAACTCCATATAAACTCAGCCATACTGTGGCTTTAGATATTACGCTATCCTGAGCCGTGGACACAGTGAAGAGAAAAATGTGTGATATGAGAGGTAACAAAGTTCTATCTTAAAGACTCAATTCACCTTCTATAACAATGAGTACGAGCCTCTTCATTTTCCCTCGGCCATAAAGCCAAGCACAATCATGTGTGAGCCAATGCGGGGCATTATGTAAATCACATTGGTGCAACATAAAATCCTGTTTTCATTTTCTTTTGCAAAGCTATGGAATGATTAGAGGATATAGAAACTGAAGGAGTTTACAAATCACCCCGTCGCCAGACAATGCAGCCGGCGCTCCCCACACATGCTTTCTCAGTTACTGTATTTACATTGCGGGCTTCCTCTCCGAAACAATGACTTCAGGAATTATGTAGTTCTGAGGGGGGCATGTATAAGCAGCACATTACAGTACAATTTGGTGTTAGACAATTGCAGGCAGGGGTGAAAGGGTCACGTTTTAGAGGACAGCAATTTTAGAGAAAAAAAAATCAGCTGGAAAAACTATTAGGAGGTGGAAGACATAAATTTTCAAGTTTTTTTTTCCAGAAATACTCTCCCAAGGAAGATTGAGGTCATTTGGGTGTTGCAGTGGAGGTCATTTTTTCTGTTTACTGTGTTCAGTATTTCATGCTTTAACTACCGATTTCCTTTGCATTGCAATCTCAAGCTCCTTGTAGGAAATGACCCCTAGACAGTTGTTTCTTTCCATTAGTGACTATTTATGTATGATTTTCTGTTAACAATAAGGAGCCGTGAGTAGACCAAGTGCCACCGGATAAGTATCTGCACTGGCCTCTAACTGAATTATCAGACACCAGAAACAAAGTGTTTTCTTTTCTTTTTTTTTTCCTAAAGGTAAAACATACTTTAAAACAAATTTATTATTGTGAGCTGCCCCTGAGGAGGAGCCTGCTACGGTTCATTGGTTTATGGAAGCTGTCGAAACTATTATTCATGCTGAGGGTTTCTGTCCACAGCAGCTTTTTGCCATTGCTTACAATAGAGATTGCTATGGAAACACTAAGCTGTTTACCTCAAGTCATTTGTGTGCATGATAGCGTACAATGATATAAAATCTACGGGGACCTGCATGAAAGAACAACTTTCCCCACTGGGACCAGCTCCCCCACCTCCCAGAGAGTCCAGTAAGCATTCTGCCTTATTAATGAATATCAGTAGGAAAACAACACTGTCACATGGATTGGACATATTCACAGTCTGTTTTAGCCTGGTGTGCTAATTGTCAATGACGAGACACCTCAGTAAGCACCGGGAGTTGGAAAAAAAAAAGAGGTTTGAATTTGAACACAACATCTGAAACTAATTTTTCCAACTGCTTATATTAACTGTGACACTATTTTTACTGGAAACAGTGCAGGGCTACAAACGAGTGCCATATGGTGTCTGTATAAGGCCAAAACCTGAGGAAAAAGTCAGGAAACTATTCTAAATACATTTGGAATAGGTCAGGTTCTTTTTCATCTTCAGTCAAAAAAGAAGTGCATCAGGTTCTTTCGGGTCCTGTTTCTTTTCAGGGCTGGATGACAGTTTGTGTTCGAGTCGAAGCCTCCGTGCTGTCAAACTAACACTTTCACAGCTCCAGGACTCACAGGTCTTGTTGGTTATTGATGCGACGCTCTGCGTGTCTACCGCAATGATATCATACCCAATCAAGAGGTTTTTTTTAAATCCTAATAACGCAGTTGGAAATACATTATTTGTATGAACGTGCACAGACTTTAACGAAGGTAGTTTTGGGTTGATGGTTGTGACTGGCAGGATACGGCTTTACCTCTTCCTGACATAGAAAACGAGGCATGTGAATCTCAATGTGTGTGTCACTCTACGGAAGATGTAAAGGCAGAAGATACAACGTATAGAAAAGCAAATAACACAAGCTTAATGATGGTTCTAAGTGCGGTGCTGCAGCATAAACATGCTGACTGCCACATGCCGAGCACAAAGGAGGGTCTGTATATAAGAGAGGTAGACACTACCTGTTTAAACTGAAGCTAAACTCTTCACCTAATCAGACACAGGTACAGGGCTTGTTGTAGATTCCTGCTGAGTTCCAACATGACTGACACAGGGACAAACCCCCCGCAATATCTGGAGTTAATTAATACAAACAGGGTCTGGGAGATGTCTGCTCAGCTCCGGATTATTTTACAATATGCAACTGAGAGTTGATCTAGCGCTTTAAAAAGATTATAACTTTATGAACTTTTGGCAGATTAATCGACAAGGCTGCAGCTCCCGGTGTGTACTCCGTCAACCTTTTGTGCCCCTGGGAGATGTGAGCGTGTGTGAATGAGTGTTTTAGGGAAATGACTGAGCCACACAGGCAAATAAACACACAGACACACACAGAAGAGAATCATCTCCTATTCTCTCTCTTTTTCTTCCCCCCCCTTTATGTTAGAGAGGCTGCAGCAGCCGCAGGGAAGTCAAGCGGAAAGCCACTGATGGACAACTACGCCACGACACCCAGACCCCAGCATCTGGCCCCTTTCTCGCTTTTATTACACAAGAATAACAATAAGCAGGTCGCCGACCCCTCCGTGAGATTTTGCCACAGTTTTCCAACAGTCGGTGAAGCCGATGCTGAGAAATTTCCATTTTTCTGCATGCATATTTAATTGAGTTTTGTCCCAGTGGTGCGGAAATGATTTGTTTTTTGCTCTCTGTTCACTTGACTCCTCTTCGGAGTCGCTAACCCTGATTAAGACGTTCCCGTTAATTTCCCAGCGCACACCTTTTTTTTGTGCATTAATGGTTCTGATCGTCTAATTAAAACTTCTCAGCTCGGCTGCTGATCACCGCTCGTTGTGCCTCTGACCTGAAGTTTTAATTGCTGCATCAGAAGCGATAATAATAATTTTGAGGTTCTGATGATTAAAAACAATGCCATTGCCAACTAGATGATAGATGAAGGTTTGGGGGTGGGCACATCAGAGAAGTTTATGTAGAGAGAGGATTTAGAAAGGAGGCTGTAAAGGCGGATATTTAGTACCAAGGATCAAGAAGGGTGGGGGGAGATTGCTACTGTGGGTGTTCACTGAGGGGATGGGGGTGGCAGAGCATATTGAACTCTCCCAGCCCACCTGTGCCACCTTTTCCTGAAGGAACCGGTTTGGTTGGGACTTGGGCTTATTTTTCCCCACCCCGAATCTAAATGTGCCACTGACTGATTCACTTTGGAGCTCGACTCACTCGGCAGGTTTGCCAGGTTGAGGAAGAGACTAAAAGAAAGAACAAGGGAAAGAGAAATACAAGCACATAATAGATGACGACAGTTCAATACCGTGAGCTTATTTTCATAAAAAAAAAAAAGATAATAGCACATCAGGTGCGGTACAAAAGGCGCATTGTTCATGGAGTGACTGAATGGAAAAAAAAGGAACCTGTTGTAACTATGTGAATTGTTTCCGTCATAAAACATGAGACTGATGAGATATATATGGCACGCACGGTGCTGTCAAACAGAGAGAAGTGAGTTGCTTGTGATGTTTTAAACTTTGCTTTCACACTGTACTTCACAAACAGTGATTATAGGAAATTGTTCAGGCATGAGGGGAGATACGGTACAACGGGGGAAACTGCCACCAGCGCCAATCTGTCACATTTTGTTCTATTTTTTGAACAACTGGATTTCCGATGGATTTTTTTAGGTTCCACTGCAGGATCAATGTTTTGCTCGGAAGCAATCTGTACATGCATGCAGGCACACACAGACACATTTCCAGTGCACAGACACATGGACATAAAGTCAGGAAGTAGCTGTCTTCTCTCCCCTGCCCCCTCCTCTCTCCTGTCCGTCTCTCTCACAAATCTATTTTATTATTAATCAGTTGGTTGCACATCTGCCTGCTTGTTGTTGTTTTTTCTATCAATAAAGCACTTATTGCTTTTAGTCTAGAATGTGACCTTGCACATTGTGTGCCGTCTTTCTGGGGTGCCGACCTTGAAGGACCCGTTTGGACTATTTTACTTCGGCTCCCTCCACGGGCTGTTATCAAACACGAGCCCTCAGCCAAGTGCCATGCTCCTGTCACATCGCCACAAAACACAAACAAGACACCGCAGGACAAAGGCAGACACAAAACAGCCCCTGTAACCCACACACTGACTGCACAGGACAATGGCTGGAGAAAACAATGTATATTTCAAGTGCAGGCGGAAGAGGAAAGACGTTGGACTTGAGGGCAATCAGGCAGGGAAGTTTAAATCTAAGGACAAATACGCCCTCTGGCTTAATCACAAACAGGGTAATTATGGCGTTTTCCAGAACAGAGGACAAGCAGCTTAAAATGTTCTAAGGGAGAAAAAAAAAAATGTGACATGAGTGACAAGAACAATTCTGACAGCCACATACCAAATCAGCCAACTTTTATTCAATTTGCTGCTTTGGGTAATTCACGGGACACACGGCCAACTTGTTAATATTGTACATCAAATCTGGACTCACAGCTGGCACCAGATGATGACTTAATTTGTAAGTGTTTCTTTTGCAGGAGGCAAAAAAACATGGCTTTAAAAAGTACCCATCGCACACGGTCCCAGGCTTCCGCAAAGTGAAGCGAGGGAAATTTATTCCTGCGGCTTTGTTTTGAAGTTCAGCTTCCATTTTCAGTTTCAAGACACAGGAGTGCAATTTGATAAAACCAACCGCCATGGTAAATGAGCAGACAACCCCTGTGTCCCTCCCTCATGGTTGCTGCGCTTGGCGTGGCAGCAAGGCAGTGTGGGTAGTACAGTGAAGAAGGGGCTCAGCGGTGCACCTCTCAAGGGCCCTTGAGCTAATATCTGTACAGATTAACTGCTTCAGTTGTATTTTGGTCACGGGGATCTTTCTTCGTCTTTGTGGCTTGTTGGGAGGGAGAGGGGGAGATGTGTGCGCGTGTGTGTTTGTGTGTGTGTGTGTGTGTGGGGGGTTGTACTCTGATGAGCATAAGCTACGCAATGTCCTCAGTAGTGAAGAGAACCGCCTGCTCGCCTAAGAGGTCAGGAGACCCAGACTGGTGTGTGTCAATCCATGTCATAATCTTTGGGGCCATATTTAATTTACCAGAATCCGGTGCCTCACTGCTGAGTAAGTGATCCCCATCCTCTTACCATCACCTACCCCCTCCATCTCTCCACAGGACACACACAAATACACGCAGTGTCAATTCTCCAGGGTAAACTCAGCACATGCCGCTCCATTAGTTATCAATTAAGTCTGGAAATCTCCACCTGGCATACACACACAAATGAAGCTGGCACACATACGTGGCGGCGCTCTCAACAGGAAGTTTGGGAAGCATGCCTTATTAGACTACAAGTGTGGGTATGTTTGTGTGTCCGTGCGGGTGGCACTTTTGTCCATGAGGTTAACCTTGATATGAGGCCCTGTCAGGCCAGATAATGTCAATCAATGACAAGCCCTCACAGATAACCCCTAATGTGAAGCCTAAAAAGCAAAGCTGTTTAGATCTTTAGACATGCCCCCTTTCACCAGCATATGAATTGCATTACAAGCAAATGAGCTGTGGCATTTCTTTAATAAGACTCGTAAGACATTTTGACAGCATATAAGGCACTCTGACGTTAAAAAAAATTAAATAAAGCCGCCGCTGACAAAGCCTCCTCACACAAGACGGTGTTCTGATGGGCAGATCCAAGTCCCTGTTAAGTGGAGGGGAGGAAAAGACATGTAGATGGAGGGGGGGGTGTGTACCTTACCCTTATTTTTCCTCAAGTTCCCAGGGACTTCTTAATTGATTTCCAAGGTTACGTTTCACATTTGTTTTTCAGATACTGGGGGCCTCGTGAACGGGAGTGCATGTCAATGTTTTTCAAGCAATTTTCCTAAATTCGGCCTGGTTCGGAATGTTTCAATCAGGTCTTGTTGACCTCCCTCCACTCCCAGCTTCTCCCTTTCCTCTCATTTCTTCTCTGCTCTCTCTCTCTCTCTCTCTCCTTGAAAAGAAAGACAGAGGTGACATTAACCCAAAAAGAATGTATTTCCAGACAGGATGCCTTCGCTGACAACATCGATCCCTGGCTGCCATTAAAATATTTGCTCTGCCTGACAGACTTTTCCTCTTTTGCACTTTATATGCAGTGGAATGAATCACAGGTGTCCACTAAAATGTCATCCTGGACAGGTCCTCTATCTGTCCAAGATGGCGTTTTTAATCACCTTTATCATGCGGGTCTCCTCTGAAGCACAATTAAATTTTGATGAAAATACTTTCTCTGTAGAACTACGAGAGGAAGTGATGAGAATGATTCTTCCTGCTTGTGCGATTTGCATTTTTTAGCCCCCGTGGCTGTGAGTCCCTTGCCAGATATCTAGTTTGTTGCCTTTTACTTTTCTGATAAGCAGGATGGGAGCGACAACAGGGTTGTAATGATGTGAAATTTGTGTCACTTCCATGTGTGATTGGGGAAGGGTGATTATGTGCACAATGCATTGTAAACACATATGTTAAGTGGCTGTAACCGATATTAGGTGTGTTGGTGTGCTTGTGTAGTGTAGCAGAGTTGCAGACAGCAGGGCACTGCGCTCTCTCCTTCTGCTCCTCTCGTCTGGTGGCTGCAGGTCACGTCATTTGCTCTGAGACACACTGTCAAAAATGCACACTGACATGTATTCACACTCAGGAAAAACTGATCCACAGTGAGGATAAACATGCCGCTTGTTCAGCACCAGCAGTAAAAAAAAAAAGAAAAGTGTGCTTTACCGAAAAGTTCAATGGGAAGTGGAGGCGGAATTAAACATTGCAGTTTTCACCTAAAACGGGAACAATCTTGTTTCTGGGAGTTCAGAAGACAGAGAAATGTGCCGTGACTGAATTTGAAGGTGTGATAAAACAACACTCACAATAAGGGGAGAAAAAAAAAAAGAAATGATGAAACAAGCAAAGCTGCTTTACAGGAAAAAAGAAGGCTGTCTATTTTGGGTGGCAGTATACTAAAGGAAGTGCTGCTAAGTTGACTCAAACAAATAAATTTGCTTTTGATAAAACCACAGAAACTACTTTTGCATTCTACACCAAACCTACTTTGTTTCCTGCATCTTTATCTTCATGACTTGCAACATTTGTGAGAAGCCACCCACTAAATTGTCAAGCACGAACAACTAAAGGTTTTCACACCGTGCAATGTTGATGGCTTGAAACTTAATTTTGTTTAAAAAGTGACATGTTTAAAGGAAAGCTTCAGAAGAGATCGTGGAGCGTGTTCCTTTTTGTGCCGTATCCAGCTGCCCGTTTTACATTTCTGCAACATTAATATTCCTCTTATTATTATTTTAAAGTGAAAACGGATACTCTGTTGAAGTGCAAATCTGATGAATTACGGGAGCAGATTGCTGTCATTAATTATTAAAACCTATTTTATAAATATTCAGGTCTGTCATGCATCTAATAATGAACGCTTTAGAGGAGGTTACTTCCCGTGCGCATCCTAATGTGTCAGAAATATCACTTTTAATCACGTTTGTGTCAGCGAGTGCTGAGTTTCAACCTGCTGAAAAAATCTACCAAATGAAGGAAACTTCAGTTGGCCTACTCTTCAGTTGTTGCTGTTTCGGCACGATCCAAACTCTCCTGCCCCGTCCAAAGAGGTGGTGAACACCCCTCAGCTTCCCGCTGCATTCTTACCGTGGTAATTTGAATGTAGAATAATGCATTGGCAGCACTCTACCTTCTGGAC
This sequence comes from Macroramphosus scolopax, assembly GCA_901007825.1. Classification (NCBI taxonomy): domain Eukaryota; kingdom Metazoa; phylum Chordata; class Actinopteri; order Syngnathiformes; family Centriscidae; genus Macroramphosus; species Macroramphosus scolopax. Next base: position 61,322 of record CAAKHC010010304.1, on the reverse strand, counting down.
ACACCTAGTCCCACCGCTACTGCTGCCATATGCTGTGTTGATACATATTCATAACACTTTCTCTTGTGTTCAGTGTCGGTGTGCAATGAGGCTTAAATGAGTGTCTCACAACTTCAAATGGGAAGAGGACAAAAAGAAAAGAAAAAGGCCAGCATGAAAGTTGGACTGCACTCCCCCTTTCTTTCTTAGCTTTACTCTATTCTTCCTCTCTCTTCTGCAAGGAAGACATGTTCAGGTGTCGATAGGTAATCCCGTTGATTTACAGGGCTGAGCGAGAGGCTGTGGAGCTTCACAAGGGTCTTCATGAAGCTGTGAGAGGCTGTGAGTGTCATCATAGTGGGATTAACTGCGCTGTCCGGTGAGCTGGATGGTCTCACCAGTAGGGTGAAATCCAATGACAATGTACGATGACCTCAATACACCAATACACTATATACAAATGATGCACTGAGCAAACGCACAACCCAATAGACACACACACACACGCACACATACTGAGGAGGACTAAGATTAACGCTGTCAGAGCTACAATGATACCCCTTCATTATCTTCACACGGGGCCTCCTTCATGTGCTTGCTTGCCGTTCTGTCCTCTCCACTGCTTCTCTATGGAGGCAGTAATTACTAAAGCTAACATTTATTGCTCTCCGTGCTTCCAACTACAATACACTTCCCCATTATTTCTTTCTCTTTTTGCAGGGCCTAACCTGCCTTTTGCTAACTGGTGACACAAACTAAAGGTATGCCAATGTTTCTGGCAGCACCTGCGTGACTCCTTGCTTATGTGTGAGTGGTGTATTATGAGATTATTTAGCGGGGGGCTGATGTGCAATAAAAGGTATGCTGTGGTATTCCAGATCCAGATCAGTGCCCTCGACCAAACACTCACTGTTGTACGACAACAGAGAAATGTTTGATGTACCACTGCAGTATCAGTTGTTCTATACATTGTTAGTTTAACAGGCTGGGATCAGAGAGATGCTCCCTCTTGCATGGCATGGCATTTTTCATTACCAACAATGCTTTTACTCTTTGGCTTTCTTGTTCATCTCCCACTGGAACTATGGCTTTATCAAAGGTGATAGCTTGCTCAAGCGCATTTTCTCAAACGTCTTCTTCAGCCAGCCATTTCCCTCGCCGCTCTCGGGTAAACGTCACTCATAAAAACCGGGGGAAGACTTGATGGTAAGATCAAAAAGAAAGGAAGGACAGCCAGGAGAGCAGGGAGATGGGGAAAAAAGAAGAATGATGTCCTCCTCCCCCATCCAACAACAACGAGTGCTGAGGGTAATTCCTCCAAGCAGGGCCTGTGTTTTCAGACGCAAATACAACAAAACGCCGGGTACTGCCATGAGACATCAAAATGGGCGATTTTGACTTCAGAGGGTCTTCAGATGCTTGAGGAGTTGTCAGTGTCGGGCCAGTGGGACTGAACAGCAAGAACAGAAGGTACCAGCAGGCTGTTAACAACCAATATGGGAACCCCGCCAGAAAGACTGTCTCCTCCCAAAATGCCAATCGGCACCAGATCAGTAAAGGCTTCCACCATACTGTAATATCCCATCTGAGTACTTTCATCAGCTGAAAGTGAAACGCCTTTAAGGTTTAATCAGCTGTTGCACGCCACTGGGATAACATGCTAAAGAAGGTAGGTGCCATGAAGTCAGATAGTCAATTTTCTAGGAAAACTGCGGGCTTCAACAGGTGCCTTGAAAGCATGAATTTCATGTGTTTTGCCTTACAGAGAGATTTCTATTAGCAAATGAAAGTCTTTCTGTTCGTGGAGACCTGAGTTGTGTTGGGACACGCTCATTCTTGGAGCATTAGGCTCACTCTAAATAGCCTCAAGGAGATTAGGTTGGCTCATATTCAAATGCACATTTCTGCTAAAACCCACTACACGAGTGGACCAAGGAGATCAGCTCAGCAGCCTGGTGAGATGGTAGTCAGGGAAGATTCTGTCATGTATAAATCAGCTCAGAGGAGGAAAAGAGACAGAGAGGAAGAGTGAGAGCGAAAGGCTGAGGTAAAAGACAAACAAGTGTTGGCTCTGCTATACGAGTTTAGTTAGCTAGAGAGTTAGTGGATGAATTATGGCAAGCAAAGGGCTGAGGGACGCTGTATTTATGAGGGACTGAGTGAGTGTCAAATCCCTGGTAAGAAATAAAATCGTCTCTGAGCGAACAGGGGAAACACTTCACTCAGTCTGAGAGGTGCTTTGAAAAAAAATGAAAGCCATCCCTCTTCCAGGAGAAGCACAATTCTATGTTCCCCAAAATTACTTTATTCCTTAAAAATGCTATAGATCACATCCAAGTAAATCGAATCTCAAATTTGAATGGGGATGAGGATTCTCCATGTGCATAATATCAAGACTATTCATGAGCCAAGAAAAGGGAATGAATTTGGATTCTTCTGAAATTGCATACGGATTTTGTGCGAGATCTTTGCCTAGGTGGGGCTGCCAAAACACACAGTGCACTTGTTGCAGTGCAAGGGTTCATCCAAGAAAAGGTTTTCCACTCCGGTTTACCCAGGAACAGTAGCTTTTTCTATTCAAATATTTGAACTGAATTATTTAAATAAATCAATCCTCCATGTATTTCCTTTTTCCCCCTTACAATAAACATGCAATGTTGAATAGAGTTTTAAGTTTAAAAGCCAGAAACAAAGGACGGCACATGGCCAATGGAAAAGGGAAAGCTTCACGTTTCACTTCGTGCACATCCACCTCTAACTCAGACCTCTCTCCAAACCCCTGCAGTAGTAATAACAATTATTACTTAAAAAGGCTATATTTTTGCATTAACTTAAAAGGCTATATCTTTTTCTTCCCCTCCAGCCTGTGCGGCCTCACTTACCCTAAGTATCTTCATAAATCACCAGTTACTGTTAACATGTACTCCACAATTCAGTCATCAATCTCCTACCAGGTCAGAGTGAAAACAGAGGGGGAAATGTCTGCTTAGTAAAATGTCTCTCTCGTGAATGCTACTACCACCACCCACAACTCAATCACACACACACACACACACACACACACACACACACACACACACACACACACACACGAAGAGTAACAAACACTCATGCATATAAAAACACACACACACACACACACACACACACACACACACACACACACACACACACACACACACATTAAATAACACACGCGCTGGCACACAGCAACCAGAGCAGTCCTGTGGGACATGGGAGGAGTTGCCAGATCGCCACGGTAACGGAAGCCAAATTCAATTCTGATTTCACCTTTCACTCGGGAAGCCGGTTCCATTTGTTATAAAAACAAATAAACAGCCAGCATGAAGTTAACGCTGGCAAACTTCTGCCTCATCTGTCTTTTCTTGTAATTCTTATTTCCTGTGGACCTCGACGAGAAATAACAGCACACTGTAGCAGTAGTCTGTTATAGAGACAGACACCCACAGGGCCGCATGTAAATCTGTGTTTATGTTCACGGACGCTGTATTTATTTAACCAAAAGAAGAATATCTAATTGTACCCGAGGAGGATTATTCCTCTCAGAACCACGTCTCCACGAGGGAGTAAAGGACTCTTTAGCCTTTCTTCAACAAACACTGTTTACATCAGCAGAGTGGAAAATCCCTCAGATGACAAATCTCTCTGTCACAACATCTGTATCTAAACAGCCAAATCAATCTTAACAGCGCAAATTATCTCATGTCAGATCTGAAATCAACCGCTCTTGACATCAGAGCAGACAAATATAAGTAGCTTTGGAATAATTTCTATTTTTACACTGTGGAACAATTTTATTAAGAACATGTTTTTTTCCCTCAAAGTTAAATTAAGTATAATTCTGATGTCTTTTATCACAGTGACAGGCTGAATATGAGTTCATTATAAAGGTATTTACTATAAATCATAATTAGTGGTGCGTAGATTATTCTGATCCTTCACTTGTTAAAAAAATTATTACACGTTAAAATTATTCCCCCGACTTTAAAAGTATAGTCAGCTTAATAAATTCAAAGTATCAAAAGCACTGTTTGTGCTTCTTGACCCCATTAAAAGTCTTCTTACATGTATTATATAACTTAATTATTACTGATACATTATCATTATGTGGGCTAATCAGGCTAATTTAATCTACTTTAGATAGTTCTCAAGTTCAATCTAACACATGACATGTTTGATAAACTGATCATGTGTTGTGTATGTAAAATGTCAATCTTCAAAGTAGCATGTAAAATGTCAAATAAATGTGGTGGAGTAAAAAGTATTAGGCGTTTATGAGCAGTACTGGAATATGTGCAGTTACTTACTTTTCGTGACTGAGTGTCATAACAGTAAAGTATAAAAAGTGGAACTATGCTATGAGGCATAACACAAAAAGTCAACAACAAAACTTTTGAGGAAGCAGCACACCATTGAAATTAATTAAACACATCACTGACATTCAGTGCACTATAGGAGCAAATGTGAATCTGTAATTAAAAACTACATTTTTTTCTCCCAAAAACAAATATTGCATCCCCCCATAACACTCCCACTCCCACACACACACACACATACACACTCACACACACACACACACTTTGACACCACCCACCAAATCACAACACATGCGTGTCTGACTCATGCCAACTGCAACTGGTAGCAGACCCGTTCACCTCGAGGTAGCACTCAACTCCTGTTTCTGAGAGGGGGAGAGAAAGGGGGAGGGAGGGAGGGAGGGAGGAAGGTGTGTGAGAGTCTTACCTGGCAGCAGACCGCCCTCTGCGCTCTGTCTCACCTCTCCCTCCTGCCCTGGAAGAATTCTCTCAACAAAGCAAGGCATTTTCTCCTCAACTGCTCACTGCCAAGGCTCTGCTCTCTCTCTCTCCCTCCCTCTCTCCTTCTCACTCCTTTCCTCGTTCCCACTCTTTCCTCCTCTCTCACTGTCTATCTCCCCTCCCTCCTTACCCTCCCCCTCTCCCCCCTCCCTCTGAGCACAGATGTCGAGGCTGTGCAAGTTTACCCACTTTACCAGTAGGGGTCCTTCATCGCCCTTCTCCACCCCACAGCCACATGGGGAAAGAAAGCGCATACACACACACACACACACACACACACACGCATACACACATACACACATGCACACAGGCCCCAGGAAGAGAGAGCCACTTAACGGCGCCCTCCTGTCACTGCTACAATGAGAGCCCTGTGCCGAGCAGCACTGCTGTGTGCGCTGTGTGCATGCATGTGTGTGTGTGTGTGTGTGTGTGTGTGTGTGTGTGTGTGTGTGTGTGTGTGTGTGAGTGCATATTGTATGTACCTGCATGTGAGTGTGTGTGTGTGTGTGTGTGTGTGTGTGTGTGTCTACATGTGTGTGTGCATCTGCATATCCTGCCATACATATTCAAATGGCTTCATGTGAAATCTGAATCGAGGGGCTGTTGAAGTGGCTTTTCTTTTCCTCCAGGGC